>DWQX01007237.1:0-10356 GCA_018245475.1 Pharmacophagus antenor | reverse complement strand
TTTATTTTCTTTTTATTTTATTTTGGAAGAATAAGGATGATATATTATCAAAATGTATCCCACAAATGTGTACAGCAACGGATCTCTTCAAGGCACACCAAGTTATCCACATATTCGTAGTTGCCTTGGCCTCACTTTGTTCAAAATGAAATATTTCTTTTATTGAATTTCTATTATTTCGTACAATCACTTTTGAACGTCTATAAATTTTACTTTTCAGTCGCTCTTCTCTGAGATGACCTGACAGATGATTTTAAATTACTCAATATTTTTTGTTATCATCAAAGTATATGCCACAGGAATGGATGGTTCTATTTCAAACATGCACGCTATAATATCTGCGTTCTCACAATTAAAGCTTGACAAAGATTTTTAACTTATTGCAAGGTAGATTGACTTTGTTTTTGTTCAGTTATGGGCTAACACGTGACCTCGATTTCACCTGATTTTAAGTGTCAATGAGGCCGTAAATAGTGAAGCGTGTTCGCCCAGAATAATTCTGTTACGACTGCCGGAACACAGCAATGGTGTTATGGCGGTGTGTTGACATTGATGGTGGTAGCTAACCGGTCGGGTTTACTCTACCACCATTCAGACCCCACTACACCTGCAGCCCGGGAGTTAAGCCCGGGACCGCCGCGTCACAAGGCAAGCGGGCAATCAAGACATATTCCATATGCATTTAACAACACTTATCTACATTCGCGTGGCGAATAGAAATTATCGATCCCCATAAATATGAAAGCACGTTAATTAACGAGTACCCACAAAAAACGTGGAACGATAAAGCACGCGTGTTTGTACCGGAAAAAAAAAAAGATAAAAAAAATCACGAATGAAAAATTGTACGTGATATGTTTCGGCGACGGGAGCACGGTTTGAATAAAGGTCCGTTTGTAAAAATGAAATATTGCTGATATGGTCGACACGCGTCGCTGATTCTTTGGTGGACAGTCGGACAAGCGTGTGCCGACTGATTAGCGGTCACTAAGAATCGCCGAGACGAGGGAGACATCCGAAATACGATCGCGTATAGCAGTGGTCGTAATAGTTTCCAATTTTTAAGAAATCTTATCGAAATTAAGTGAAAAACGTTCTTTCTGTATTTCTCTATATATAAATGAATATACTTTTTTATTATTGATCATTTACTTAGTTCCGCGTCTGTACCGCCGGCGGTAGCTGAAAACCGGTGCTTCAGCGGCAGGTGGAAAGTGGGCTACAGCCTTTGTACCTTCGCAGCACACACACACCGGTGCACTATTTGGGCACCGATTTTTATATAGCTAAAAACTATACGCTTGATTTTTTTCTTACTATTTGTGTGTGTTCTGTTTATTGACAACAAACGTTTTATCTATCTATCTATATCAATCTATAGAAAAGTTGCGTAATTTTTTCTTCATTAACGGGTTAACTTAATCTTTTAATCTCTTTTGATTTTATGCGACAATTAGCAACGTTGCGGTCTGGCCTGCCTCCGTAGCGCAGCGGCTTACTTTTTGCCTTCCATCTCGGAACTACCGGATTCGATTCCCGGGCCGCAAAATTAGTAGAGTTTGAATGGTGATTGGATTAGTTTAACCGTCTGGCTAGACACCTTTAGTATCAAACTATCAACATGACGGCATTGAAGTGAAAATTTTTAAAGAACTACAAAAAATGATCTTTCATATTCACGCAGAAAAAAATTATAAATCAGTCTCTATCCATGAAGATTGAATTCAAGGCATATTAGAACAGCTTTATCCAAAAAATTAGCTCTTCTTACTACCATTATTAAAACGGAATAGTGAAAATAAAACATTTCAGCGTTGCTTCAGGTTCTCACAAAACTATTTTTATAACGCTTATATTCCTTATTGCACCCCACATATGATATATTAAAAAGCTCTCGTAACAATATAAACTGCCCCCCGGCTACGGATTGCTACGGCGTAGCCGCTACTAGCACGGTAACGCTACGCCGAGCGTACTCTTTGTGCTACGACCAGCTACGTTCCGTTGTTATAATTTTAAAATGTTTTTATACTTCATCAAAGTATTATTCTATTTAGAATTCCCCTTAACTGCATAAAAACATTTTTAATTTAATTATTCTAGATTTTTATTTTCAATTAGCTGATTACCAGCTTTTAGCAAATAGAAATCGATACATTTAATATTAATACTATTAATTCATGCTTTCTTAAAGTTTCTTTTATTATTTTTATTATTATTTATTGATAAATAACATACGCAGACCGTACAATTTACACCAATTAAATGGTGACAAACAACTCGTTATCATTTATAGTTTTTTTTTTGTATCAGCGCCGATAATTTGAATAAATAAAAAAAAAACGGAGTGCTTTGTTAGAGAAAACTGTTAGAGAGTAATATTCGGCCATGTGTATATGTCAATGAAATCAATCAAATATTTTGATGCACAAGGTATTTGCATAATTTTATATTACGTAAAAAGTAAAAGAGAGATAGAGACAGAGAGAGAAGGAGACTGGTCTCACGAACACGATTCAACTTCAACCCTAGCGTCGAAGAATATAAGTTGTCGTAACTTATAAATATTTAAGCGACAAAGATCCGAAAAATTTTTACTCCTAGAGAGAGAGGATATTTGCAAATATAGAAATATTTCTGACTTAATTTATCAAGCTAATGAGTCATGATATTATTTATTATATGTACTAATAACGGATGTTAACTTGGGGAATAACTTAAATATCTTTTACTTAGGCAATCCCAGTGTATAGATACATCAGCAGTAGTTTCGATGTGAACCAAATGTACAATGTAGTGTTTAAAACGAATAAGTCAACTCGTGGCACAGCGAAACTTTTCACGTAAACGATAAAGGTTCACTCGGTTCTGACTTGTTGTAAGTTTTCTTACAAACAGAACTCCACGAGATCGTCGGCTACAATTAAGTTGGTCCCGTTAAGCGTCCCCACTACGTAAAGTTCGAGAAATGAAAAAAAAAACGTGAAACTTAATTAAAACAACCTCTTAAACTTCATTAAGAAATTGAGCTTTGAATTCGTGCCGACCAATGGACTATGAAAGTCCTAAATAAACCAGCATTCCTTAATTTAAGAAATGGCCAATAGGCTAGAGATTGCGTAACATTTAAAGATAGTTATATTTTATTTTTTAATTTCTTTATTGCTATATTCTTAAATTGAATTACTTTTATGTACCATTTATTTTTATTTCTTTGGTATATATTTTGGTGTTTTTCTTCCTGTAAAGTTTTTTATAATGTTAACTGTCAATTAGGAATATATTAAAAAAAGCAATAGTGTAGCGTAAAGTGAAATCTAATTAAAGATTATATATCCATTTTTTTTTCGTACAAAATTTGTTAGAAGCAAACGTTTCTATACCGACACGCAAGCTAATCTAATTCAGCTGTAATACAGTACGCATAGACCGTTTATGGGATATTAAGCTACCGGCAAGATGCTGCTGCTGGGCTCGGTGAAGTTTGCGCTGTTAGTCTTATTAACGACTGTTACAGCTTCATCGAAACTGGCCCGCGGATCCGGTGATCCGTGAGCTCTGTTACTGGCAAGAAAAATGTTTCTATTCATTGGAAAAATCAACGCATTTTCTCTTATTATCAAAGTGCTGAGTCTTTCTGGTTATGTTACATTGTATTAATATATATTTATATCATATGTATTAATGTATATATACAATTAAATGTATAAATGTATATATTAAAATATGTTCATACTTTGATACCATTACTTGTACGATTTAAGGCAACTTTTGCATTTTTGTTCACTATAAAGAAACCGTTTAGTCAACGAACACAGTGAATTTTACATCTCCTACATATTTAAAGTTCAAAAAGTTTGCTCCGGAATTAAAAGCAGTTGCATTTTATAAAGGTCAGTCAATTCGTGGCGATTGTTCAGCCAGCGCGGGGACCCTTTGTCCGGGAAATGTCAAAAGCAACGTCACCCCGTACCGTCCTGACGTCCGCTAAAAGCATCGTCTACTTACAACAAACGTTAATTCAGCCCTTTGAAGTGAAACGTCAATCGAAGTTAGCGAAATTCTAAGCGATTTCTTTGGTCAACAATTGTAAATAAAGTAATTTTTGTAAGTTGTCTAAGTGTGATATTAACACTAGATTTACCGACACATTTTTATGGTTTTCTTTTCGTATCTGTATTAGTTTTGTGCATTATTGCGTTCATTTTTTTCATGTTTCGCAATAGCATATATAGAACGATGTTGCCAGAGGCGGTATAAACAAATAAAAATATCAAACGCATATCAGTATACGTAACTTTTTATATAGGGTCGTCCAGTCAGAACGACTGGTCCGGTAAATCTAGTGTTAAATAAAGACAAATCGACATTGTCAAGGTTTTATTAAATAAATAAGATAAATAATTATTTAACTACCAGTTATTGATAAATAACACGAATATAAGCACGAAATATAATTACAGATTGAGAGATAAAGACTACGGCAGTTTGTTAATCTTATGATAAATAATAACACAGTTTGTTTGTAGAAACATGTACAGTAGTTTTCAGTGACTAATAAAAATCACCAGATGAACCTACTATTTGTTTCGTATAATAGGAAAATAAAAACTGTTTTTTTTTGCGTTCAAAAGCTTTCACTACAAAGTTATTCTTAAGAAAGGGAAAAGGGATAAATTATTTAAAGTTGTTAATATCTATTCTCGGTTTGAAACAAAAAAATTCAAGGCCAATAACGGAATGAAAATTAATTTATTAAAATAGCCTAATAATTAATTCATCTATTAATAAACTTGAAGGTTTTTTTAAAAGGCGTTTCATGCAATAAAACACACTGTTACCTAGATGATTGTCTAAAGGGTGAACAAGTTTGGAAACGAATTGTTCTTTCTAAACGGTACACTCTGCTCTTTTAGATTTTATAATTACGATCTCGAAACAAAGACAAGGCTCCCGGAGTTTCTTGTCAGATCATTTTAGAGGAGGGCGCTTTGCGAACTGACAGTAATTGGAAATGTGACGATTGAATGTGTTTGTACAGATCTCACTTAACACGTCGAACGCTACAGGGGCCACCGGCGACCAGGGACTGGCGACAGCCAACAATAATAATAATTATTTTATGTCATGCATCAATCGTTTATCAATTGTCAATGTAAGAGTGAAAGGTTAAAGCTCTAATGCGACTCGTTTAAATGCATATAAAAAGACATATTTATATGTGAAATATATTTTTCTAATAATATGATAGCCATGGAGTTGGATGTGTAATGGCGTTTTGAGTTTGAACTTAGCTCTCTTTCAGCGTGTCTATCCGTACTAAAAAGCTTATATGTATGTTTTGTCTTATAGACCACACAATACGTCACGTGTCGTTGGATTATTTAAATTGGTGATAACGAGTTCGGGCTCCGATTGGATCGTTATACTTCTCATCTATGGTACGGTACGGTAAAAAAAACAGTTCTCTTTTCATTACGCACTTCTGTAATTTTTGTTTTTTTAACGCAGAAAATAGGTTTTCGTTCTATATGATCAAAACGGATCGTTAAACTGATTTTAATGTATACCTGCATATAACATAGGCGCTGATAAGAATTTCTATAATGGCTCATTGTGAGCTATGCTCCGAGATATATGATTCTATGATTTGATTGATCTGTGGCAGTGGAGTCTGGATGATGGTAGTTTCTCGTAGCCGCCTAACTGGGTGGTTTTCTTTAACTGCCACTAAATCAACTTAAGAGCTATAACAGAATATTTGTGTCAGCATAAAGTAGTATAATCCAGAAATAATATTAGAAAAACATTGGCAGCCTCCCTTCCCTTGTAACGCAGATGTTCTGGGTTACATTCCCGGGCTAAATGTGTGTTGGAGTCTGAATGGTGGTAGGGTTATTCAAGCCCGCCTGTTTAGCCACCACTCTCGATATTTATCTGCCGCAACGGCATTGTTGGATTCCGACAGTCGTACGAGTACATGTGATTATATTACGGCCTGATTGTCACTTAAGATCCGGTGTAAATCGAGGCCAAGTGTTGATCGACAATCGATAAAAAAAAAACAAAAACATTTTCACACATTCGAAAGATTTTATTTTAATGTCGACGCATACAATTCTTTTTAGCTAAATGCAATAACAATCGCATTATATTTATTTTAATTTCTCCTATGAACTGTTAGTTTATTTATTTAGTTCATTAATTTAATTAATTGATATCATAAGTAAGTGATTAGTTCATCACGTTGGCGTACCTGGTTGCGATTAAATGATACACTAGAAGATATATTTTTAATTAAATAGTATACAAGTGTCTCCGATGCAGTGAACTGATGCAAATTTACTTATATAATATTTTTAGTTTTGTACCGGGCTAGTGCTGATGCAGGGAGCGATTTATCGCTACGAGTAAATCAAAATTTTACAAACAAATAAACAAGGCTTTGTATATATTTTTTTTCTGTTTGTTGACACGTCGGGCTTTAGTATTTGGTTGCATTGTGTCCTGCGAATGCTGCCTGCGGTGTTGTAGCGCTTTTCAGATCGTGTTTCTGTCGTAATGTTCGCTTTTGTACAAAACTGAAGTTGGCAAATTAATTTCACGTTTCATTGCTGCCTAATAATCTATTATTTATCGTTATTATGTAAATAAAAGCACTTAATTTACGTTACAAACGGATAAAAAAATCAATTAAGCAATCACTCACATAAAAGTGCGTGAAATTAAATAAATAACGATGTCTCGTTCAATGTATGTGAATTGGAATAACAAGTCCGTTAATCTTAATACCAATATCGTGCGACCCTTTGTTTCTTTCGAAATCATATTTTGACAAAACATTAATTCATTCAAATCTGATCCGTCGTGTAAATTAATTTAAAATTTCAAAGTGAGATAAACGGTGCCGGCGAAAGAGGCTGGAAGTACGAAAGATTTGAATACAAGTTGTGTGTAAACAAAGGGATTAATTGGCTTAAAATTTAATTAAAATACATTCAGTTAACGCTACGACGGGTAGCCCCTGTCCTGCCCGATGCCGGGAGTGACCTTTAAATGGGCACTTTTACGCAAGTGATAAATTATCATATTTTTAAAACAAATATAAGATTGACCACCTTCGAATAACTTCACTCAAATTCGAGTCTAGCGTGTTAGAGAATAGAAAGTTTCATTGAATTTCGTAACCACTTTCCTCTTTTGATCAGTGAAATAAGGAAAGTCTTTCTTAATAAATATCTACGTATAACAAAGAAGAAAAACGTAAAATTTTATATATCTAAGAACAACGGTTTAAGTTATGCACCTATACACAAAAATGTAAATTATAAAACAAAGGTAAAAAAAAACTGTAACAGAGCATATAAAAAATGGACCCTTTAAAATAATAATTATTATTTTACAAGATAATCTATCACACTATACAAAGTGATAAAGGTATCCTTACTTGTTTAAGATTAAATTTAAAGTATTACAACATTACACACACATATTACAACGTCTTAAAACATATTATTTCAATAGTTATTATTAATCCAGCTCCATCGAAAGTCGACGTTCTCGAAGGCTGCTCAAAGCTCGACATACGATTTACGTAACACCCCCCCCCCGTCCCGCCCGCGAAACCCTTCCAATCAATCGTGCTTAACGCCAAACAGTAATTAGCTTTTAACCGTGTCATCGAAACGTTGATTTGTCACGTTAAGCAACACGTCTACGGCCACGTGAATGCGTTACGTTCGAGTTATTGATCTGTTCATTTCGTAATATAACCATTTCCGGGTCTATATCGCGTAAATGTCTATTTGGTACGATACCAGATATATCTCGACGTTTCGGCGCGAGCTGCAGCAGGCTTTTATTAAGTTCAACTTATAATTGTCAATATCTATTAAATAAATAAGCAATATACTTTATACTGCGAGAGATATCGAGAAGCTCTTTGTGTAGTGTTAAAAAGCTAGAACATCCCCTCTATTCATATCTTCTTAACGCAGTGGTTTACCAGCTCGGCATATAACGCGGAGGTCCCGCGTTCGACACCCGGGCGTTAGGAGAGGAGTCTGGATTGAGCGGGGGTTTTTCAAAACAGCGTGGCCAGCCGTCTATAACGCCCAGCCAATACGCCGACCATATCAGCGTTGCTGTGTCCCAGCATTCCTACATGTGATCCATTAACATCGGATAAAATTGTGGTTAAATGCTAACCTACAACCGATAATAAGAAAAACACATAACGAATTGCTTACATTAAAAACCTATATACAAATCTTGACTTTTGAATATATAACATATAACACTTACGCGTTGATTTGAATTTGCACTAAGACGAATTGTGGTAATCTAATTACGTTTAGTTGCATCAAACGAAGTTACGACAAGGGATGCGAGAAAAATAAACGTTATCTCGCCCAAAATTCGTTATCACAACAATTTCCCGACGCAGTTTATACCGTACCCGGTCTTAACTGAAGGTTTTTTGTTTACGAATCATCCAGTTAAGCTCTTCGAGAAGTATTTCTAATTAACAATAGAGAGATTTAAGTAAATTTTTAAAATGACAATAAAACTAATGTGTTCAGGGATTATCTAAATGTCGTTATAAATTATTATCTTATATTATGATATTTATTTCTTAAGTTATTTTTAGTGTTCCAGTAATTTTGTTCGATACGTTTGCGTCCTGTCTGTTTTATTACCTTCAATCGATCTTCATGTTATAATTATGCAAAAGTTTATAAATTGGGGCGCGTGTTTCTTCACTTTCTATGAGGTCTTTTACGGTGTCTCTTTCTATATTTTTTCCTGTTTTTATATCTAAATCGGCTCATTCTCTTCTGTGTATTGGAAATTGTGAAGAGATATTACATATAAATATAATGATATTAAAGGTTTTCATCTATATATTAAAGTCGATTAATTGTAAATGCAAAATTGAACGTCCGCATGTGTGGCCGAAGGCGTGAAAAGGTAAAATGATAAAAATGGACAACTGCCGCTATATTCAAAGATGTTTTTGGCTGTTAGTCTTATTGACAATTACAGCTTCATCCGATACCGGCTCCCGAATCCTTGGGGTATTAATGCAAATATATAATAATAGCAAAAAAGAAAAAAAAAACAATTTCAGCGCTTTCTCGCCGTTTAACTTTGTTACAATTTCTTTTTTTTAATTGCGTCTGTGAAACAAACTTTGTAAAGTTTTTTGAATTTGTCGGTGCAATGGTAGTAACCCTGCTTCTTTTACAAGAGGTTGCGGGTTCGATTTCCGTTCAG
Organism: Pharmacophagus antenor; assembly: GCA_018245475.1. Taxonomy (NCBI): domain Eukaryota; kingdom Metazoa; phylum Arthropoda; class Insecta; order Lepidoptera; family Papilionidae; genus Pharmacophagus; species Pharmacophagus antenor. Next base: position 1,080 of record DWQX01007237.1, on the reverse strand, counting down.
AACGAACAGTAATTTGATGAAAATTTGTGTTTGTTCCGCGTCTGGTTGTTTATCCATATTTAAGTATTTATTTTAAAATGTCTACGTATGTATATCGGTCTCTGATAACTCACACTACAGCTGTTTAGCTACCTATCTAAATATAAGAGTACTGTGTGAAATGTGCCCGATATTTATTTGTTATTTATTTTTAGGTAAAATACTATACGATCCGTAAAACAGATTATTGGATATTAATCATTGGATTTAATTATTTTCTAAATTCTAAAATCTGTTTTAAATTTTTTTTTCTCGTACATTTTCACCTCAGAAAAAATTTTAATATTCATTTAAATGTATTTACGTAAATTGTTTTTCATTGCGCTTACAATAAGAAGAAAAACGAAAGTTTTAACTTCGCGATATAAATATTTATTAATATGACATGAAGGGTGAACTCGTCTAGAGGTTCGAGTGAAAAGCGAAAATATATTAGCACAGCGTGACGCGTGTGAAGATGTAATAAAACGTTATATATATGTATAAATATATATCACCTCCGTGACAAATATGTGTGTTATTGGGGCGTGATATTAAAAATACTAAAGTACGCGATGGGATCGTATTCTAAGTAAAGTTATAATGACCACATTAAGTGTCATTAAGTGTACCTGTTGAAAGACTAACCTAGTGTATAGTTTACCAAGTTTTATTCTAAGTTTTAACATTTACCCTAATCGTCACTTACAGTATTAAATACGATACGACTTGGAGACAAGAAAAGACCCTTTTCCTTTCTTAAAGAACCCTACTCCGTTCTTAAAAGACCCTACTCCTTTCTTAAAAGACCCTTCGCCTTTCTTAAAAGACCTCACTCCTTTATTAAAAGAACCTAACCTTTTTTAAAAGATCCTACACATTTCTTAAAAGACCATACTCCTTTCTTAAAAACACCTACTATTTTCTTCAAAAACCCTACTCCTTTCTTAGAAGACCCTACTCCTTTCTTAGAAGACCATACTCCTTTCTTAAAAGACCATACTCCTTTCTTAAAAACACCTACTATTTTCTTCAAAAACCCTACTCCTTTCTTAGAAGACC
>DWQX01007236.1:0-10356 GCA_018245475.1 Pharmacophagus antenor | reverse complement strand
TATCCGCTAATGCCTTTGTGTTGTGCTGTATTAGATTTGATTTCGTTTTGTTTGTAGCAATATTTTTAATAACTGCTGAAACCTATTACTGTATATTTTTTTCAGATGTATTTATTATAAAGTATTATGTCATAGGTTACTTATCTATAATATATTGTTATAAGATTTGATAGTACCATTGCCATTTGAACATTGAAATTATAGATAGACATAACGTCTCGTTTCGTTCAGGTGAAACTGTATTCAGGTACTGTTCAATTTAATTGAAAAGAAAAAATGAGGATGGAAAGCAACTTTGTAGTTTTTTTAGAAGTTATATTTTTAAAAAATTTATTAGTAAAAATATTATTTTGCGGTAGGTTACATCGTTCCGATCGAAAAAGAGCTATTTCAAAACTTTAAGTAGTGGTAATACCACGTATCGACATATTATTCATTTCCTATCTTAATATACTTTCTGAGTGACTGAATGAGTAAACGATCACGCGATTGCAAAATAAAGAGAATAACAAATGAAGTATCGAGTAGTTTATAGCGATTACAACTCGTCGACAGTTATTATAGTTGTAATGCGATAGGTACGTGATACGCATTCGTTGAATACACCGCAGAATTAGATAGTAATAATTCTAATATAAACGTGAATGGAATATTATACGGTGGGTACATGAATTATGACAGTGTGTACTCACTTATAGGAAAATATCGTTAATCACATTGATTAATGCTTACCATGGGTGCACGGCTGTGTGCGTGTGCGTTTGCAAAAATGTTATTCATTTAACTAAACATTATTCTTATAAAGTTTTAGCTACTTTATAAATAATAGTAACAAAAATAGTGACGATAATTTTCAGTACATTTATAACATCAATGACGAAAGATCAATTTACCGACTGTACAGTTTAAATGAGCGTAGTCATCGAAATTAATAAATTATACGCAGGGACGGGAAAATGGCCGAGTAATTAATAATATTCATCCATAAAATAAATTTGAGGTAACGTCTCACTGAGTTCGGATCGAATAGCCAATATGAATATCAATTCGAATAAAATTTGTTCAAAATGGTAATTAAAATTTAAATCAGAATGTATGGCTGCAACTAACTACGTTCGGGTGTTTCAATACGTGCGATTTCTTTCAGAAGGTGGTTTATAAGATGGCACCCGAATCCCGCAGAACTGTCGTAAATTCATCATCTCTTTTACAATAATAGTTTGTATGTCCTTATCAATATTAATGGAGATCAATGAACTTTGATTGTCTTTTCGCGGTGGTTTACCGGTTCGATTACTGGACCAGACGAGTCGTGGAGTTTAGATTGTGGTCGGATTTTTTGGAAACTGCCATACTAGCCACCCCCACTTCCCTCCCCCTCGATGTCAATCTGCCACCATAACAGCATTTTCTGTCTTCTGGCAGTTAAACATTTATGTGAGACAGAAATGTCCTGAGCGAGTGGCGCTTGACCAATATCACATAAAATCGTATGAAATTGAAGTCAAGTCGTTTGCCGATAAAAAAAACACTGATATTAACAACAACGAATATGTATGGATAAATGCATTATTCCGGGCTTAACGTTTGAATTTTTATAATTCAAACGTTAAAAATTGAAATAAATTGAAATAACGTCAGCAATCCGTCATAAACCGTACAAATTTATCAAATTTGTACGGTTTATGGAGGCAGCTGTTTGAGTTGAATTACGAGGAAGATTTAATTTTCACACCGAAAACGGGTCCACGCCACTTTTGTATTGCTTTAGTTCTTGACAAAGTGCATTTGCAATTCAATAGAAGTTGACCTGTTTTTTTATTTTTGTTTTCACTTGAATAGTAAAATATATAGGCAAGTACGAGTTCCGTACCATAAACGCCAATAAAATTATGTAATTACGCCTCTAAATAAGCAAGTATTATTTTATTTTTTGTTGCAGCTACAGTAGAAATATACAAACTGAAAATTTTTACTTTTTACCTATTACGGTTTATGAGTTAGAGCCCGATGACTGATAGATGAACGACAGACGTTATGTAATAGGGTTCCATTTGTTATCCTTTGGGTACAGAATCCTATTATTAGAATTAAAATCAGTTCTACGATATTTATTTGACAATAAAAAACATGGGCAACATCTGGAACCACATACGATAATAACAACGAAGAAGTACCGTAAAATTGGATACCACAGTAATGAACATTGTACACAAAATGGTAAACATTAGAAATTTTCTTGATTCGACTGAAGCAGGCAATACATAAAACGATTCCTGTTTCACATGAAAACAAATAAACGAAGATGTCTCGTCACATTAATTCGAGACGAGCGCACAGTTAATGTTTATAGATGAAAAGGATACAAGCGTATACGATTCAGTGCCGCAAAACCCGATCTTTAATGTATTATATTTGTATAGGTTATCCCCTAATGAATAAAATATATACAGTTTAATGAATATCACCAATCATCAAAAGTGAAATACTCAATTATATGATCTCGACACTAATGAAAGTAATATGTAAACAAATATCTTTTGTTGAACGTTGATTTAAACTATTTTTTTTATTGTGATTTCGAAATCCAGCCGGCTTTGAAACAAAACATTTTCGATTCCGGAAGAAAACGAAATTCCATATCAAAACTTGTATTTGTTACGTAGCATCTATGATCTAAAATTGTTGTAATGATTTCAAGTGAAATATTAACACATTACTGAATACTCGAATAAATCTTCCCGTTTTGAAAAAGCAATGCAGTAATACTTACATGGTTATAATACTGCTATAATTAAATGCCAGCTTCTGTTCGCTGCTAGCTATTTATTTTATAGACCGTACGAATATCACCTGAATATACGATTAAGCTATTTTTCAGGTGCGATTCGTGCGGTCGGCATTGTGTTAAAAGCGATATTATGATGCGTATATGGCATCGGTAAACTCCGATACCATTTAAATCACAATCATAAATCAATGCTACCATGTCGTGTCATATATTTTTGTTTACCACCCATGAATATCCAGCATGTATTCACTTTCGATTCTATTAAATTTAGTGCGAACTAGACATTTATTTTAAGATATATAAAAAAAATATTTTCTGGCAGAACAACGGCTTCGAAGTTCAGTTTATTACAGAAATTTACATAGGGTGTCAGTTACAGACCCGCAATCAAATCAGTGTAATGTCTCATCACATTAGATCGAGACGAGCGAAACGAACGTGCGCGAGCCCGGCGATGCCACCAGCGGGACGCGTGAATAATTCGATCTTCTCTTGTTTATTCAACACGCCGGCGGACTCGCGCGCCTCTGAGAACACCGGGGGCCTAACACTCGCGTAAATAATTCAGAGACCAGGAGACGAGTAACACTCATTCCGTTCGACGGCATGAATGCCATTCGCCGAATGCTGTAGCAATGCGCAAATATCTGTCGAGTATAATATTTTCACTCGAATACAGATCGAGTTGACGGCTTTATTTTTTTTTACACGTTACGGCTTTACACGTTTATACTACTTCACTTACTGTTTTGTGAAAAAGTAAATATTTAGATTAATATAAATTTTATTGACGTTTAACAAAAAAATTACTAGCACGCGATATTTATACTACAAATACTCCAGCCAGAAATTTACCTCCATTTTGTGAGCAGTACGATAAGTGTAAATTACACTACCGTTCATACTCATTGCATATATTAGTTCATAATTAAACGCTTTTTCAAAAGATGGCACATTTGAAAAAAATATATAATATAAGCATCACGAAAAACTTTTTTAACACTACATTTACCGGACAGTCATTTTGACTGGACGACCCTGTATAAAAACTGACTGATATGCGTTTGATACTTTAATTTTTTTTTACCGCCTCTGGCAACATTGTTCTATATATTTTTTTATGAAACAGGAAAAATATGAATGCAATAATGCACAAAATTACAACAGACTCGAAAAGAAAACAATAAAAATGTGTCGGTAAATCTAGTGTTATATTATAGTTAGTGTTATATTTTCTCCGTAATTACATTAGTAAAACACAATGGATCCGAACGTAATGTTAACATGTCACTTACGAACTTCAGGAATAATATTTTTATTGTTATATATTTTATTACACTATCGTAGTACCCAGACAGTTTATACGGAAAAATATTGTGCGTCCCTGCAAACCATTCAATACAGGAGCTGCCAAGCGAAACGGTTATACGCCGGTGCATGGGATTAATACGTCACTGAGAGCTGTCAATAGCGATCGAATGTTGGCCAGTGTCTAGGATACTATTTCTAATAGGTACATCTATACATACAAAATTATCCGGTTACCGATTTACTGAATATTAGACCCATTATATATCAACAAAGCCTGAACCATTGGTCCTAAATATAAAATTTGAAGGCGTGTTCTTGTCGTATAGTATTTAATTTACTATTTTTTTTTAATCTTTTTTTTTTTTAATTTGATCTCTAAGGAGCGGGAGAAGGGAGGCGGAACAAAAAATAACGATTAATAGGCGAGTGATACTTAGACAATTTATAACGAAAATACACAAAAATAAAGACGATCGCTGTATTGTTCAACTATATTATACAGACAGATAATTACTACTATTTATTATACTAAAAAAAATATATTTTTTTCATAACTATTATGTCAAAAAGAAATTAATTTTATTTCTGCTCTATCGGCCTCTTTTTGTTATCAAGCGGTTGGGATATTTCTTTTTTATACTGACGGCTTCCGTGGCGCAGTGGTTTACCAGATTGCGTTGTAACGGGGTTCGATTCTTAGGCCACAGGAGTAGTGGAGTCTAGATGGTGGTAGGTGGTAGGGTTTCTCAAACCCACCGGGCTAGCTAACCACCTTCAACAACTATCTGAATCTATAAAACCATTGCTTTGTTCCGGCAATCGCACATTTTACAGTCCGAAGTATTCTGGGCGAACACGGTTCACCGTCTACGGCCTCATTGTCATTTAACAGGTGAAATTGAAGATAAGTTTTAGCCCATAACCGATAAAATTAAAGAATATAATAAACAGTATACTTCGATGGAAGGTTTTAACAAATCTACTGAATATCATTCGCAATGATATCTCAACCAAACACTAAAATGAAACATTCGCGAACCCAATGAGCGAAAATGTCATTCCGCATTATATCTAGGTGGTCGCACATCAAATGATCCTGTGATGAATGAAAGCGTGCCCGTAATTTGTGAACAATACGAATTCCCACTTATATTAGCTAACTCGCATAATAGTTAATACTATCATAACTTTGGAATAACATCTAAGTTTAAGATTCAAAAGTTGTTTATTATATCTTTTTAGATTATCAATAACTTATGAAATACAAAAAAAATTAACCACAAATAAACCTTCAATCTGCCAAAATTATTTCTTAAATGTGAGTCGTAAATTTTGCAAGAATGTAACCAAAAAGATTATTATACCATCTTAAAAACTGTTTAGATTTTTTATTTACCGCATTCTTTATGTTTATTATACAACATTAAAATAATTTGTGTGTAATAATGTGAGAGCTATGTATAGTCTTACGAGAAATTTAAAAATTTTGAGTAATTACTATGCGTTTAGTATTAGAACGAACACTTTTCCTTACTAACCGAAACTAATTAAACCGCAGAATTATGGTTGTTATCTCAGGAGAAGTATTGTTTTGACATAATTAAGGTTCCCAATAATTTTGTAACACTAAAGTCAGGAATATGTATAGTATATAGAGCATTGTTAGCAACAAAATCGAAATGATTAATGGTAACAAGACGTAGACTCTTTGATTAATGTAAAAAAAAAGTCTATTGATTAAATATGCTTTTTTACCTCCTATCATATATATTTTACTTAAAACACTTGAAAAATGTTTAATAATGTGTAATAGTTCAAAACAAACTTCTCAATTTGTGAAATATCCGAAGATAAGATTTACGATAACATCTTACTCCAAAACAATCATGAAATATTATAATAGTGGTCTGTTCTCAATTAATTCTCAATTAATAACCAATAAATTTAGTACATATTAACAAACCTACGTGAAGTATTTTATATCTTATTAAGTTTATTTTATTATATTCAACAATCGTTTACTTTCTGTTTATAAAGACTATTCCGCTAAGCCAATTGCGTAATAATTATTAATAAAAAATAATATACGTTCATATACGTCCGATATAATTTGTAAATAAATAATAAAAAGTTCACGTACAAACCTTATCCTTCTTAATTTACCAGTTCTTCAACAAATTCCATTAGAATTTCAATACACTTGTAATGTCCTAATCTTAATGCAACACAATTTCGTGGAACAGAACGTTTTAAACTTAAATCACTTACAAGTTCACTCCAAAATAAAACGTAAACAAGGGATTTGTAACTAACCTCTAAACTTCGCACTACAAAGTTGTTTAAAAACCAGATTGAAACCGTACACATTTACAATGACATTGATTATAAGTATGCGTTTTATAAATTAACGTAATCAACTTGTAAACTAAACAAATAAATATATATATATAATACAAATAGAAAACCTCGCAGTCTCAACTGGATTGTTGTCAAAGCTGTCATTTGTTCATCGCCATTGTTATCGCGCATGCGTAGTGTAAAACTTTTTAAAGCGCATGTCATTCATCAAGTAGGTTTCTCAAATTGAAAGAAAACTAGGTACAGTCGTTGGTAAAATTGTTAAAATTAAAAACTTATTTTGGTATATTAATTTATTAGACATGTTAGGTGTACCTTAGGTAACCGTAGCTAGACAGAAAGTAATAGAACTGTCGGCGTTTTCGACATTTTAACATTTATGTAGCTTGATAAATGATTTTTTATCGGTTATGGTTTTACACTAAATGGTCAAGCGTGTTCGCCCAGAGTACTACTGGTTCTCATATGTACATATGACTGCCGAAAAAAAGTAATGGTGTTATGGCGGCAAATAAACACAGGTCGGTAGCCAGCTAGGCGGGAAATATTTTACCACTATCGTCATCTGGACATCACTACTCCTGTAGCCCGGGAATCGAACCCGGACCTGATCGTTACAACACAAGCGGTATTGAAAATATGGTTTAAGTTAATTAATGTTCTTAACTATAATGAAGAAAAATTTAAGAAACATATGTGAAAATGTAATTCACATATTGTACTAAAAACTCCAAGGTACCTTTACGTTGTGGGCCTATATTAAAACTTCATTTCGCCTCTAACTAGAACATTTTTCATTCCCAGACAACATCGCGTGACTACAAATAACCGATGGAAATCGATAAAGTGAGCTCTGTTTTAGACTATCATGTCTATTTCCAGTAAAAGTTTCACAGTGAATCGCTTATTCTCGTACAGTAAGTGAATAGTTAAAACTTTCCAAGCTTTTAACCTACAACCACTCTAGAGTCATTTCAATATTCTGATAGCGATTACGTCATCGAAAAAAAATCTTAATATCACATATATTAGAAAGAAAGAATAACGCAAATAGTTTTAAATATTAGTTGAGAGTTTAAAATAAATATCTATCCTTATAGGTCCTAAAAAATACCAGTACGCTTCTTAAAAACCGCGAGACAAATATTTACACCTAATTTTTCTTTTTTTGTTCAATTAACATAGGAAATAACATCCGCAGCCGGCGCCGCTCTCATATTTAATTTGCAAGCGTTTTATCATATTCGAGGCGAAGGAAATGGACGGAACAGGTGCCGATAAAATTTCAATCACATTTATTTCCTAAACTCCGATACGTTCCCTACAAATCTCCTTCGTTAACGATTTGCTTATACGTACTCGTATATTATATGAAAGTATTACGCGCGCTGAACACGCTCTGTAACTTTGTTACAATTATTGATTTTTAGATGAGCCCACATAATTATTTCATGTATATTATTATTAATTTTATTCTATTTAATTAATGAATAGTGTATTGAGAATTTTAAAAATTTACTAAATGCATGACTGAACAATATTATACGTTTTATTAATTAAAAAAAATCATATTAATTATATATTAAATTATTCATATAAATCAAGAAGGCACTGGTGCCTGTTTGCACTGCACCATCGACATTCTTGTATTACACAGTCAACTGATATAATATTATCCCAATCCCTAAGTCTCTCGCCGCCAATGGTAGTTTATCGACTAATGAGCACTAGTCATTGCCACGCAAGCGGAACAATCCTTTGAGACCTTACTTCTTCTAAGAATTCCTCCTTTTTATATTCGATTGCACTGGATACGGATTGTGTAGGACCCATCGGTGTAGAGATATTTTATGAAAACCTATGCCCAGTAGAATACGTCTACCGGCTAAGGATAAAAAAAATTCTTTGATTATTTTGTTTTTAATTCTAAATTATAATTATTAAATTCTGTTTCTCAATAGTTTTAATAAATAGTCGTTCTGGCAATATATATATCCATATCATCATAACATAGAGACGTAAAGAATGAATTCTTTCTTCTATTTTATGTATGCAACAAACGTATAGCGACTATTTTTGCTTATACTTCGTAACACTTTTTCCACACCTGCTTTACCAAATTGTATTTTACTATGCCAAATTTACTTTTCAACTTGCCACTGTTTTTTTTTAATAATAGATACAAAATGCTCCCTTGTATTACTTTCCTTTAGAAACCACTATGTTTTAGCTGCATTTTAGATAATTTACGTGTTTATACTATTCTGAAACCACTTTCCGTGTTATAAATTTTTAATGACGCCGAAAACCGTCCTGTTGTCCACTTTACTAGCTCAACTTTATATTTGTTATTCTAACGCTCTATAGCGCAAGCCGTAAAGTTTATTTACAGTTTAAAATATTTAATAAACTCGTGTAATAATAACGAGCACTCTGAAGGAAACGAAAAAATTGTTTCAATAACATAAGAGATTTGACGTTATTTATACGTTATATATATTATATATATATTACTGTATACTTGCATAAGATAGAAAAAGTTTTCTCCGACTAACCGTACAACTTCGTTTTGAAAATGGCACTCAATGGTGATGTTTACACTACTGAGTCATAACCTTTCCTGACCAAATTTCTTTACGAAAACATGAAACTTTGTCCAATAACTATTATTATGATGTAATTTGAGAATGTTTTCTGACAACTACTTTTTACTTGTGATAGAAGACTGACAAAGAAAAATAGGAGTTTTATAGTGAAAGGATATAAATGTAAAGGAAGGTTAAGAAAATATGGATTGGTTATTAAGGAATGTGAATAATAGGGGTGTGAGTAACAAGATGAAGGATTATATAAGTAAAATAAGGAAAAAAACATTTTGCCCTGATCCCACATAGTAAAATAAATGTAAAGAAGATATGTATGCCGAGTTGTCTCTTTGACCGTAGATTAATTGAACCAGTACTATCTCAGCTCTTATCTCATCATCAAGCTACCATCTTATTTTGCAGCTCTTCATTGATTTTCAGACATAATTGTCTTCTAGTTTGTAAATTGTTGTACCTCGTGATAAGTCTTATAGTATTGAAACATTCAATGTTATACGCGTTAACGAAAAACATTAAAACTGAAAAATAATAATACATATGCAACGTCAACTTAGTTTCTTTTTTAATGAAAAAAAATATATATTTTCGCTCTCTCCAAATCAACGCGACAGTTTACGACGTACCTGCGGAGAATCGATGGCAACCAGTGCTGAAAATATGACTTCAGCATACGTTGGAAATACACGTTTGTATTTTAGGAAAAATATATTTGAATTTTACGTTTGTGCAAAAAATAAAATATTCTTTGCACGAACGGAAAGGTCTAAAAAATAATAAAAACAGTGCAGCGTTATTTAAGTTGATTTATTTATTCTTTGATTGATTTAGATATATGGAAAAGTTTGTATTTATATTAATAATCTCTATATTTATTTTCTAAATCTTTTACATTAAAAGTTTTATAATACGCTTATAAAACTTTTATTCATAATATTAAATGATATAAAACATTTTCTGTTATCTATTAAATTATTATAGGTAACAATAAGTGAATATTGCGTAACAATAACTTTCCTTCCATTTACACTACTCAAGGATGTAATCAGCAAGTTAAGTTTTTTGTCGAATTTGCTTATGTATGATTTAGTTAATCACCATAAGTTTACTAATTAAAGATCATAAAATAAAAACCTAATTAATATTATTTTCTAATCAATAAATACTTATTTATATATACAGATATATATACACTGCCGGCCATAAGTTTGAGACCACCTTGAAAAAATTACAATATTTAATAAAACTCCAAAACTTAGTGCTCTACAAATTATTTATTTACCTTATTAAATA
>DWQX01007235.1:0-10357 GCA_018245475.1 Pharmacophagus antenor | reverse complement strand
ATATAATTTTTGGCTTTTAGAGGTATTCGGCTAAAATTGTAATCTGTGATGGTGCCAATAGATGATTATTTGTTATAATTAGGTATACTTTATTAACGATGCTGCTATTTACTAATATAGTTATAATAGTTGATTTTATAGTGGAAATAAATTGTTATTCTATTGGTTTAAAAGGAAGTAGCGTGCGCGGCCGGAGCTCTGGAGCACCTGGTAGCGGCGCTTGGCGATGCTGCGGAGGACGTGGCAGGAGTGGCAGCGGGCGCGCTGGCGCCCGCGGCCGCGGCACTCGCGGCAGCGCGCCCGCACGTGTTGCCTGCGGTGGCGGCGCGCCTGTGGCAATTGCTCAGGGATCAAGACGACCTTGCGGCCCCGGCCAACGCCTACATGGCGCTGCTGGCCGCGTTATGCGCACTGCCACAGGCGGCCAAGCATTTACAGTGAGTTATACATTTTGTTTTTATACTAAGGGCACCGGATTGGTAAAGAAAAAAATATGTTAGAAGATATAAGAGAGTTGCCCTGATACAACATACAGTGAAATAAAAAGAATTGCGCAAAACCTCATTAGTTTTCTTCAGCTGTCACATGACATTTTTTTATCTATGGAAGAGGAACTCTTAAAACTGTGAAGAAGCAATAGGGTTTTCACTCACGTCATGAGATCGTGATTTCATGAGATAGGCAATTGTTTTGATTAAAATAGTTTTATATCCATATGGTCTAACATCTACCACATCAATATAAGATACTTGATAAACTTGTTTAAATAATCGTTAAATAGTGTATCGAAGAGTGATATGAAACATCTCAAGGCAAATAGCTCAATGAGGACTCTTAAAAATGTTATATATGGTTATTACAACTTCTAATATTAATCCTTACCTTTCTACAAATATTTTAATAACTTGTTTGTTAATACCTATGATATAACCACGTTTATTAATTTTTGCTTAATACGAGTAAATTGTAAGATGGCTTTATATCTGAAAAATAATTTTGTAGTTTTCTTAACTGCGTGTTCTTAATTGTTACAGCCCCATTGACTTGGCAGACGTGTTGCCGCGACTCTGGCCGTACCTCGACCATTCGACCAGTTCTGTCCGCAAGGCGACGCTGCAGACACTACGCACGCTCACCCGCCCTCTGGTCACCACCACGGATAACGCGAAAATGATAAACGGAAACGGTGTGATGGACGTGAAACATGTTAAGGATGATGTGACGGCTGTCAATGGAGTTTCAAACGAGGCGCAGTTGCTGATGTGGACTCCGGCGCTGCTACAGGAAGCTATGCGCCACATCTACCAGAGGGTTCTGTTTGAACACGTCCATGATATACAGGAGGTCGCTTTGCAGGTTAATAATTGTATTTTTCTATTTGACATTGAAGGCGGATTGGCATTAAGCCTTTTTGAAGCGTCATGATATTATAACTATCCCACATCACGGTAACATCATGTGTGGTTATTTTTGCAACACGCTATTATTTGTTAAAACGCAACATGGGTTTTTTATTTTCTCAAAGGGTTAACGGAAAATAGTTAGTCTGGCGAGTTCCAAAAAGTTTACCACCGTCCAAATGACTGATGTTTGTGTGAATATACAACATTCCTATTTAGGGAATGTTTAATACATTTTTAGATGAATTAAATTTTCAGAAAGATTACTATTTAGTATATAAAGAGACTAATTCTTGCTACTTCACAAATATGTATTGTTGTATAGGTGTGGAGCAACCTGCTGAAGCACGCAGCGCTGGATGTGATTCTAATAGCCGCATGTCCCATGATGGCCACGTGGATGTGCCTCGCCATGCAGCCGGCCAGGTTGCCCGTCGATCCTTCTCTCCTGCTTTACACACCGCATAAGGTAAGCCACAAATTTTGTTAACTTTTTTTTTGTTATAGGAAAAACTTAAGTTTTAAAAAGTAACTACTAATTAGTATTTACCTTTCCGTATGATCGATACAAGCGCTAGAGTATTTTTGCACTACGGTTAGTGCTGTAATTTTAAACAAATATAAATGAGAGAACAGAAAATGTGTGTGTACTTAATAAAGAGTGGGTAGCGATGTGTAGATGTCATAAGTGTTATGTCTTGCTTTTGTCACTTTGACATGGCCAGAAACTCGTTTAGGAAACGCCGTTAAACAATCGACTGAAATAAACTTTACATTCAGAACAATATAAGCACACATTAGCTTTATCAATGGAATATTATCATGACGCTGACGCAAAAAATAAAACCAAAATTTATTAAAATTTTACTAAACTAGTTTCTATTAATTTTCAGGTCCTCTTATACATCATAATTAAATCATAAACCCGATAAGATAAATCATTGGTAAATGGTAATTTCCATTAAAAGGATACATTTTAAACAGATAAAAGTTCGTGTTAAACGAATGTTACATACTTCTCTCATATTCTATAACTGAAATAAGTGAATATCATTATCTTAATGTATGTTTCAATTATTTGGCTTCAGGAGCGGCGCACGCGCACCAGCTCGCAGACGCAAGATGGCAGTGCACCGGCGGAGGTGCGGCCGAGCCAGAAGTGGTTCATAGGCGGCAGCGAATCACAGCCGACGACCGCCCGCGACCGCAACGTGACGCGCGCGCGCTGCCTCGCGGCGGACGTGCTCGGTGAGTGGGCGAGGCGGGCAAAATTGGAACTAATTTTATTTTAATAACCATGCGACGAGATGTTTAATACGTATATAATGGTAAATAAAACGTTGTTCATGAATTTTAGTTACTCATTAGTATACCGTATGTATTTTTTTCAACCATTAATTTCATAATCGATGGAGAGTTATTATGAACAAAAGAATTCAATGAGTTCTTAACTTAGTGCGTTTTCTTGATAAAATTCTTAATTATCTTGGTTAACTGAGAATTTTATAATGATAACCTATGGTTAGTATTTTTTAGTCATAGCAGCAGCTACCTGAATAAATCTTATATTTTTTTCCAGGGCATTTGTCGTGTTATCTTGTTCAACCAGCACCGGGCATTGAATATAAACCAGAAGATGAGAGTCCCATCGATTGCTATGTGAAGGTAAAAATAATTTTAGCTGCACAAATTATTTGTAAGAAAATTATCAATAATAGAAATAATCCTTTGATCATGAAGCCGCACGAGTTGCATTGAAGTGCATTTAAATATGTATGTGTATTAAGAAATATCTATGTTGTACAATTAAAACTGGTGACGTCGCTCGCCGTTCGCTCTAATTTGAAAATTTTTCTGTTCTTCACTAACTTTGACGATTTTTGAATAGTACAAATCAGCAACGGTATAAACTCTTCGGCGACTGTTTGCCGACACTGGTCCAAAAAACTTAAAGTAATTTCACTTATATAATATAAACATTTACATCTTTATTTTTACTTTTTCAGAAAGTGCATTTGTACTAAAACGCGTACCTCGAATTATACGATTTCGGTTACACGGTTTTTAAATTATACAGATAGATAATTATTGTTTAGATATAGTAATGTGCGAATTAGATGTGTTTCCTAGCTGTGCGTGCGTTTCGCAGGTGATGATCGTGTATCTCCGTTCGGGTAGCGCGCTGCAGCGGTTGGTGGCGAGCCTGGTAGTGTCCGCATGGGCCCGGTACACTCTGCTCCACGGCATCTACCCGCCGAACATGTGCGCACCGGCCACCCCTAACGGGGACAAGGTATCTATTTTTTTTTTTGGGAGCGAATACACGCGGTCTAATAAATCCTATATAATTAATTTATAATCACCGCAGTAGTTTTATGATGTTATTTTTTTTTATGTTATGACATCAGGACTTCGGTCGTCACCTCACGAGCACGGAAAAATAGAGGTGACTGAAGTCGTGATGTCATATTTATAACTGAATGTACTCCGTGGGTACAATCAGTTATATAATGTAATACAAGTCATAAAATGTAAATAAGGTCTTTAAAGTAAATAATAAAAATAAATGCGATAATAGCCACATAATATATCATTTTTAAATATGTATTGTTTGCGTTAACAAATAAAATAATTTATTATTCAAATCGCTTTAATTGTGAAAATGTTCATACCATTAAGATTAAATATTGTGAACTGTGAACGTATGGAGTGTTTTTAATACACCTGCAAGTTGTGAATTTATTAGTCGAATTATTTACAGGATGCAGATGGAGCAAAAGGGCAACTTAACGACATATCAAAGCTGGCGCCACCTCTGCTTACCGGCACGCTCCACGCGGCGCTTAATCAAGCTCTGTATTACGACGAGGTCGCATTGAATTGTAATCGGTTAGTTTATTTCACCATATTTTTATTAGTTTAGTGAAATTATTGAATTATTTCTCTATGATCTATAGTAATTTTACAACCGGGCGTATAGACATACTACTAGCATTCTTCCCTATATTGTTGGCATTCCACGCATTTAGACTAGTGGCTTTTTCACTCTTTTACTTAGTCAAGTAATATAGCTTTGAAATATTGATTTATTTAAAGTTATAAGTTGGCTTACTTTCTTTTTAATAATGAATATTTAGTACAGTCTATAATTTAGCTACAAAGTACTAATAATAGTAATTTAGTTAATATTTGTTATTCTTCAGCATACTGCAGGAGGCTCGCGACTTGCTGGCGATGATGAAGCACTACAAGCTAGCGGTAGACGGCGAGGAATTCAACAATATATTACGACTGGAGCAGGTACTACTGGGCCATGTGACATTTTGTCGCCTACGTACATACATTAACACCTCGTCCTAATAAGTGTTATCCATGGTGAAGTGTTTTATTATTTGCCTTATAGCTCGGGCGGTGCCATTTGTTCGATGCCGACACTATACGAGTAGGGTAGTTTTGATGGATAAAGATGGTTTTTTTGAGCATTTTATTAACCCATTGAATATTCTTTTCCGATTGTCACCTAACATCATATCTAAATTGTGGCATTAAAGTGAGATATGGCAAAATAAACTATAATTATTCAATTCTTGGTATCGTGTAATGCAGGTGGTCCATATGACCAACGTGACGCAGCCGATGGTGGCTGCGATGAAGTCGAAACGGGTGCTGCAGACGCTGGAGGAGCGCCGCAAGAACCTGCACGCGGCCGTCAACCAGTGCTCCATTGAACAGGGCACCCTGAACGTCTCGTGAGTCACGCACTCTGTTACAAATTAAAATACAACGTATTAGGTATACAATTATCTACTGATACGATACCTTATAACACATACGTGCTCGACTGAAATCAACGTACAAAAACTTCAGACTTCCTGTAACCGTGGTAACTTTAAAAGTTTTTTGAACAAAGAATAAAGGTGAACATAGAAACTTCTTTAAATCCAATGTTTTGAAATTTACGTCACCTACCGTCCATTTTCAAAATCGCCCGTTTACTTATTTTTAATTTAACTTATTATAGTCGCTTTAACGAGTTTTATTGCGGGTTATTGAGCTACTCCCGTTTTTCGTCGTGTCCATTAGTGATAATGTTAATGTTTTCAGAGTGCAAGCGGCCTTGGCGGGCGCGTGTGCAAACCTGCACTGCCTACCTGAACGTTTAAACCCTGTGGTGCGGCCGCTGATGGAGAGCATCAAGAAGGAATCGTCAGAGGAGTTGCAGGCGCACTCCGCAGACACGTTAGCCGCTCTGCTCGCGCAGCTGGTCGTCAGGGAGCCCTGCCCCAACAACAAAGTGCTGATCAATCTTAAAGCTTTCCTTAGGTACGATATGTGTAATATACATTTTATATATTTTTTAATATCCAACACCGAGAACGATATTCATTGTTTGCTTAATGTTGTGCCTGGCTATAACAATATAGTATAAGTTAATAGGTTTACAATGAGCCACATCAAAATCTAAAGTCACGGGTGGGCCAAAAGCATGAAGACCGTAGACTAAGTAGCCACTAAACCTAACCTTTAAAAAATAATCTAATGGGTTTTAACGAAAAAAAGCACTGTTTTAGGACGAGTACATAAATAAAATTCCAATAAAAAGGACATCACAAACAAGTTCTACAATTTATCTAAATTTAGTTAATTATTATATGAAAAAAAAAACTTTATTGTTTAAAACATTCTGTCTAAAACACGACGTGTAATACAGCGAGTTCAAAATACTTGTTTCCAATACTGCTTCGATATTCCACCACGAAGCCATATCTCTCCGTATCTTGAAAATCAGTAGTTCACCTCCAGCAGGTGGAAAGTCCACCGAGCTTCGGTCTTTTGTACCACACACACTCAAACCGGTGCACTATCTATGCAACGATTTTTATACCTAAAAACTATTTGCTTGATTTTTTTCTTATTATTTGTGTGTGTGTGTGTTCTGTTTATTGACAATAAACGTTTTACCTATCTATCTATCTATCTATCTATTTGTATTTCATGAGGTGGTTGTAGTGATGGTTGTTAAATAATTCGGTAATTTTATTGTCAATATTTAATGTTATGACCCAAAAACCTTAAAAATGATTTTTGTAATTCGAAATGTTACGTTTAACGTTTTAATAACGCTTCGGATTTTAATTTTTATTATGTTCTTTATATTATTATGTTGACATCACAGGTGTGATCCCGAATTTACACCGCGCGTGTCACTTGAAATTGCGGATGACGGTGACTCGGGCAGCGGTGACAGCAGTTCAGAGAGTAAGCGCGACGTTCAGTCCGCAATTCCAACATGTAAGTACAGTTTATACAATTCCACATTAGTTTAACTTTGTTTTAATTAAATTTCTTAGACTTAATAATACTATGACTGATCCTTGGTTTACAAATACACTTTTTCTTAACATTAATATAAAACCTCTTGAACATCGGTTACAGTTCTTTCTCACAATATTATAGTGACCGCTTTGGTGAAGCTATCTAATGTTACTATAACAGTGTATTCAGTGCTAAAATAATAACGAGAAGTTCTTCTGATTGCTGTTACTTGAAATAGAGAGCTGTGAAATTTCCACAAGACACTTTCGTCAGTGTTATAGGAAGAGGTGTTCGGTTTTCAGTGGACAAGTACAAAGGTATCCTGACTTTGCGCGAGCAGCAACGATCGGCGGAGAGGACAGCGCCGAGACGCGGCCGGCCGCCCGCCGCCGCGCAGGAGCTCACGCTGGAAGCACTCTTCCCGCACGAGGACGAGGTGGGTGCGGCGAGCATATAGGAACACAAGTAACAGCTTGCCTCAATACACTATTGTAAATGTGTATTAATATTGCATGTCAGTTTTTTCATGTTTCAGTAATTTTCATAAAGTAAATTTATGGGGTTAATATAGATATATAGCTGATGGTATATGATGATGCAATACTCACACGTAATAAATAATTGATTTGTTTCAATTTCAGGCTCGTAAACTTTTAAGGATCCAAAGAAGAGGAGCTACTCTTGCTCTAACAAGCCTAACGAAACATTTTGGTAACGAATTACCCGAGAAATTACCAAAGTTATGGGAATTTATCACAGAGCCCTTTGCTAAAGTTATGACCGACGGAGGTAAGCCAGTGTTGTTTTTATAATCTTGTTATCATAGTGACAAATTTCCTTTAGAATTTCGAATATTCTAAAAAAAATATAGGGTTTACTGTAAATTTAGTATATTTTAAGTTCTTAATGAGAATTTTTTTCGTTATTACGTACAATGTTATGAACAACTAAAACTGCAGCGTGTTACTTTTTCTATGCAATGTTCATAATTATTGATGGCATATGGCTTTTATAATTTCTCTTATTATCCTGCATATAGTTTAATGTTATACATTTTCGTATCAACAGAATTGGTCGCGCAAGAGCCTGAAGCGGCGGAGGAACTGATCTCGCGGCTGCAGGTAGTGGAGGCGGTGAGCGGGCAGGTGGGCGTGCAGCTGTGGCCGCGACTGCTAGGCGGCGTGCGCGCGTGCGCGGCACTCTGCCGCGCACTCTATACTGCGCTGCGGCACATGGCCGCCCGTGCGCTCGCCGCCCTGGCGGCGCGCGACCCGCACGCTGTCATGCATGAGCTAGTGCACGAGGTGCGCATTTTAATGTTAATATTGTATTTTATTTAAAATTGAGGTGACTATCGATATTATTTAATGTGTCGTAATTATTAAGAACATTTTTTTTTTATTTAACTTCTCAATAATATTACACAAAATAAATGATGGAATGTTTCTGCAATGCGTTCCAATAAAAAAATAATTATGTAAATTTTCTTTTTAAAAATATTTTTATAGGCCAAGAATTGTTTTACAGATCTTTATATTTTACCCGTGATAGATATAATCAACGACTTTAATTACCGCCGAACTTGTTATAACTGCAGCTGATCGCGGCGCTGGAGGACGCGCGCAGTGAGCGCGTGCGCTGCGGCGCAGCGGAGGCTCTCGCGCGGCTAGTGGACGCACTGCAGCTGCACGTAGTGCCCTACGTGGTGCTGCTTGTCATACCGCTTCTAGGTTAGTGTTCGTACCACTACTCTGGCTCTCTTGCCGCCTTTGGCGTCACATGTGGACATTTAGTTTTTTCAATTACAAATAACTATTGTCAACCGTTAATACTCTCTTGTAATTGTCAATATCATTCACTAATTTATTCTTGACGTACTCCCATTTGCAAGTTTTCAAGCGACAGTTTAAATTATACAATGACGTTAAAATAACAGTATTAAATTAATTAAAATATTCTTTGTTCA
The DNA here is from genome assembly GCA_018245475.1 of Pharmacophagus antenor. Classification (NCBI taxonomy): domain Eukaryota; kingdom Metazoa; phylum Arthropoda; class Insecta; order Lepidoptera; family Papilionidae; genus Pharmacophagus; species Pharmacophagus antenor. Next base: position 1,675 of record DWQX01007235.1, on the reverse strand, counting down.
TCTCGGAAGTAATATCATTTTGATTAATATGTTGCCGTCTATCGATGGTGCCTAAAAGACATACTTGAGGCGTTTAGTGTTAATAGATGAAAATCTTTAAAAAAATGGCCACTAATTTCAGAACATAGCAATATGAGCGTGAATAGAGAGTATTTTATCGATTTCTTACACTTTTGTTACTGGTGGACAGGTCGTATGAGCGACCACTGCGAGGCAGTGCGCACTATGTCTACCAGGTGCTTCGCGACACTAATACAGCTGATGCCATTGGACGGTGCCATACCCGAGCCGGAGGGGCTCTCCTCCGAAATGCGCGCGCGCAGGCAGCGCGACAAGCAGTTCCTCGAGCAACTCTTCAATCCTAAATCTATCAAGGATTACAAGATACCTGTTCCTGTGTCCGCTGAGCTCAGGAGCTATCAACAGGTCTGTGCTACTTATATCTTTCATTTACAAATTTAGTAATAGACATATAATAAAGCAAAAACAAAAAGACTTATCATTAGTAAATATATGTACAATATTAAATAGTGTTGTACTTAAAAACGATTCGTATTCGTTATAATAATAAATATTAATAAATTTTGTGACGGAATAAAATAGTATTTTAAGTCTTTTCTAAAGATATTTGTCGACGGCTAATAAGACTATACTGAACAACTAGCAAGTGGTTTGTTTCTAATATTAGCACCTTAAGGGGTGGTGAAATGCCATTACGTTGTCAGTATTGAGTATTCAAATATAAGAAAAATATCTTCATTGTATTCTTAATTATCATGCATACATATGTAATATTTAAGCTACTTTCTAAGTTTTTATAAATAAAGTTTCCTTTTTTATCGTATTCGTAAAGGCCGGCGTCAACTGGTTGCGATTCCTGTACGAATACGGCCTACACGGCGTGCTCTGTGACGACATGGGCCTTGGCAAAACGCTCCAGTCCATTGTAGTGGTCGCGGGCTCGCACTGGGAGCGCGTACAGCAGCAGCGCGACGCGCTGCCTTCGCTCGTCGTGTGTCCGCCTACACTCACCGGTATCTGGATGATATACGCGCGAAAACACGTCACACTAACACGTTGCCCGTACATTGATAGGCAAATGGGACAATGTCATGTGGTTACCTCCCGCTTATACTTGTAGACGTACACCTAAGAAACCGTTATATCGTTACTTCATGCAAATACCCTGACTGTACACTCATATTCGAACAATACTCTTCTCCCACTCTTCATTTCTTTGACTTTGCTAATAAATACTTGTAACAAAATAAAAAAAAAATATGTTTTTCTCTGTTGTTTATTTCAATCATTATACTTGGTATTTTGTATACAGGTCACTGGGTGTTTGAAGTGAACAAGTTTATTCCTTCGAAGTTCCTCAAGCCGATGCAGTACGTGGGGCCGCCGTCTGAGCGAGAGAGGCTGCGCACGCACGTTAAATACTACAACCTGATCGTCGCTTCCTATGACATTGTGCGGAAAGACATTGATTTCTTCAGCAGCATCAAGTAAGTTGAGTGCATAAGGCACGATGCCGCACTTTTAAAGTTACTATCGAACTTGGAAACAATTTATTTTATTTTCCATGCCTCACGCGAACGTTCCGAAATTGTAAAATATAAAAAATACATGAATTAAAAATGTATTGCAAATTAAATACGTCTATACTTTAATT
>DWQX01007234.1:0-10357 GCA_018245475.1 Pharmacophagus antenor | reverse complement strand
TATATGTATAACATCCACAATGGAATGTATGAAAGCTTTTCATCGTAAATACTTTATGATAAATCTCAAGAAACAACAGTGTGTGGACGTTGTTTTAGAGTTTCTTTGTGTAACAGATGATGTAATGAATAACACAGATCAAACGAATCGTTTTTTTTTAATCTTGCCGTATCGCACCGCACGCAAATAATATCGAATGGATTTGTATGAAATACGATACTGATATATTTAATTACTTCCGAATAATGGGTTCCAATATTTTTTAAATTATAACCTTGAGTTTCGGAAAAATTTTCCTCGGCCATGTCCTATTGTTGCGCTAACGAGGCCCCCTTGCATTCGAATTGGTATTTTAATGTATATTTAACTTTTCGGCGACTTTGAAACTGTCCTTTGTTTAAACTTCTAGTGTGAATACTTTCAGTTTAATTTCTCAACATTTACAAAAGTCAATTTCTTTTTAAATAGTTTGATTCATGAGTTAAGATCTACGAAAGGCAAATATATATATATGTATGTATAAATACGTATATAATTGTATATAATTGACTGTAATATCAAAGTATAAATTAATGGTTTATTTTAGCGCAAATTTAAAAAAAAACGAGCTTATATATCGTTAATATATTTGTACAAAGGAAACAAAATATGTCATGAACCGAAGTACTTCAAGAAGTTACCTCAAATGGAAGAGACTTAAAACTAATTTATACAACTTGATTATTATATGGCTTAACTTAAAGAAATAAGTTGCGAAACACACCGTACAAAGTTCTCTCAGAGAAGCATTAGAAATTTTACTTTAAAATCGAAATTGCGAACTCTTAAGCAACATTACGAGTATAACACGATTTGAACGAAAAAGACGGTTTAGCTTTAAAAGCTTTTAAAAAATATAAGTTTCCTAATCGACTGCAATTTCTTATCGTAACTCCTTACGTTATTACAATAATATATTCAATTGCTATTAGTACCCGGTGAAAGCTTTTCGTTTTCATACAGTTTTCATTCAAAATAGTTACACTTTTTTTATATTATAAACATTTCAGTGCTTATAATATAAAACTCCGTTCGTAATTGGTAAAATATTACCGTGAACGAGTAAGACGCAAAAGTTAACTGTAATTAAACAATTAACACTCGTACATGTACTCGGTAATGTATATTAGGACAAAATTACGTTGGGACATTTTTTTTTATAAACGATATATATTTACGTTGATTACGCAGAAAATGATTTGTGATAATAATAATAATAATAATAGTGATTTAAGGTTGTCGTTTTTGTTTGCGCTTGTAGACAATGAGATCAGCTTCAACTGTCACCTGCGTCGCAGCGCTCTGGACTTCAGGGATGAGACCACTTACGAGCTGATACAGTTCAACGGACACTTCCGTAAGTGGTGGTTGTTTTTGATTTTTTTTTTCTTTTTCTTTTTCAATTTTTCACCTTCCCTATCCATCATTGCCACGTTGACCGTTTGTATACGGGCCGCATCGAAGTGAACCTTGACGCAGTGCCGAGCTCGTGTCGCAGTTAATGGTACTCCGGAATGTAGTTCCGGTACATGTTTTTACGTGTACGTACTCTTAGCGAGGCAAGTCTCGGTTTCGTGTTGCTTATTCTCTAAGGAACGTATTAGATTTCTCTTGTTATATCTCACACCGTGTGCCACCGTCCCTTTTTATTTCTTTGCGAACCTTTAGTGTTTATCTTCATGACATTTGTTTATGTATGGATTGTGACGTATACACGGTTTATGTGAATCGAAATAATAAATGATGTAATTTTTTTTTTGTGATAATAAAACGGCGATACGGCTATAATTTATGTGAATATATTACCGTATGCATGTATACGACTCACGGATCGAAGGATTCGTGAGTCAGTATCAGATGAAGGTGTAACAGTCGTCGAAAAGACTTAGCAGCGCAAATATCTCCGTAACCAGCAGCAGCAGCATCGAATGTATTATTATCAAAATGTCTGCAAATGTATGACATTTTATACGGGATTTTTTTTTCAAGTGAAAGCTTTAATCTTTGGCTGATGGTATTTCATGAATAGGCGACGACAAGGTGCCGCCGTGTGCGACGTGTTAATATGGGGTTAATTTTACGACGGCACCGAGGAGGCAGATGGCTGGACGTGGTCTCTGGCCATTGTGGTAGAAACCGCGAGGGTTCTGGAGTCTACATCGTGTAGGCTCCAGATCCCATATAACCCTGACTTCCCCACAGAAGGCGGAGTATCTATTGAAGTTTTCCCCCGCGATAACTAAAAAAAGGATACATTTTACGTAGGGATTTTTCTTTTGGTATTGACATGAATGGATTGTACTTCATTAAAACGTTACTTGCCACGTGAGCCGTATACGACCTACGCTGAAAAAATCTATGAAAAAGTTTTGAACCGTGTGTGAAAATAATAATTTTAAGCTTAAAATCATTACGTACAACTTTAATACAAATCAATATTTACTTAAATCGTTAATTGCAGAATAAAGGATTGTCAAATTGTAGCCTGTGTGCGTCTCGTTAGAGAACGAGGGAAAATATTCAAACGACGCTTTGACAGGGAACGTGTTACATAACACGAGACGTGATTGAAAGTTTCCTTTTTTCGTATTCGAAACGCTAATAAGAATATTTACACTGTAATACATTAAGCTAGTTGGTTTGATACATGCAGTACTCGTATATGTCTAGATCGGCACAAAATCATCAACGAGAGACGGTCTATAGTTTGATTGTAAAAAAGTTCTTATAAATAATGTATTAACCAAATCACGTTCCGCATGTCTAATATAGTATATACATAGTAGGTGGATCACAAAAATCGTTTTTTTTTATCGGTTATGGTATATATTATTTTATAGTTTAAATGTTAACCTTTGGACTCGATCACACTCTATGTTAAGTGACTATGAGGCGGTATATCAAGCGTGGTCGTCGATAATTCTCTGTATACAAATATTATTTATACAATTCTCTCTTCTCGGAGAAGGTCTATCCTGTTGTTTAAATTGCCGCCGGTTTCAGCCGGTGAGTGTATACTTTCGAAAACGCAACTCTTTTGAATTGATAAAGTGGGCGGGCCTTCGATGGTCAGCAACGGAATCTGCGACTCCCCTAGTGTTGCGGCTGTGCACAGACGGTGATCACACAAATAAAAAAAATAAAATAAAAACTGCCTACGCAGCGGTCGACCGTTGGCTTGTTCGTAACGCGATAGATCCCGGTTCGAATCCGCGATGAAACGATTTGTACATTCAGTTACTCGTATTCCGTCATTGATATTATGATTTTTCTTTTATCTCGTTCACCCCTGTTTCATTTTGACAGGGCCTATACATGTCCTTGTCATTAATTTCTTGTTATTCTCGCTTTCATTCTTCTTTTTTTCTTTCCATACCTCATCCCACTTCGTTCTTTCATACATCGCGCTTAAATAAGGCGACACAATTCATTTATTCTATTATAATTTTTGTCTTAATGTAATTATTACATATTCACATCTTTATTCTACTTTACATGATATTATGAATTGTAGGTATTAAATAAAATGTTGTGTGCGTATACTGATTGAGTCACACGCTTAACGATTTGGTCGCTGGAAAAAAAAAAACTTACTCGGGTACAATATTTATGTCATATTAACCCTTCGCGCTGGACGTTTCCGATCGGGCTACGTTAACGTTACGTTAATTTTATTTACAATTACTGGGTTGTTAAATTAGTATTTTTTTTCCTCAATTTTACAAATTTTATTTATTTATATTTTTTCATCAGTGGACAATAACTGACTATTTGCATAGTAATAAACGTGTTTCGGTGCTGCTGGATTAGACGAAGTTTGCGCCGTTAGCCTTTGCGACGGCTATTACAGCTTCATCGAAATTTGCCCACGGATCCGGCGATCCGTGAGCTCTCCCGCTACACAACACGGGCCGGAGAAGCTGGCTTGGCCTGACTGTCAGACGGCGAGCTACGCGATATTCGAAGGCCGCGACTGGCGTTCGCCCGCGGCGCAATACGCGTGGGACGTCTTTTGTTGGTGTATCTGGTGTCTTTGTACTGCTACATAAGTGTTTAGGTACGGCTTCCGATGTTGGAAAGAACCGGTGGTTACTATATAGGTCTTATCTATATTCCAGATTGCGGTATAATGATAATAATAATAATTATTGATACGAAACAACATTGTTATGTCTTACGGATAGCAATAATTTAGTTAATTAAATAAATATTTTTATATTCAATGTAATATCTTTTTATGTCTTAATAACTTTCACTCTATCGTCGCTCGAGAGTCCGTGTTGAAAGGTTTCGTTGCCCGGAGGCGTCGTACTAGCGCAATGGGTTAAATCAATGCGTTAACCCGTTGACTGCTACGCACATTTAGCACGTGTTGCCGTAGCTGAGCGGTTTTATTTTATTAATAAACGATGTAATGGTACAGTTTACGATTTTAATGATGAAACTTGTTAATTAATATTTTCTCTAAACTATATAAACTTTTCATTTAGCCAACTTTTCATTTCATTAGCGTAAACTTACAGCATCCGCTGCGTGATACCACGTAGTCGGCAGTCAATGGGTTATGGGTAAGCCTGTGGTATATATAAAATAATTATTCCCATATTTTTTCAGGCACTAACATGGAGCACATGAATATGAATGCACAGGATGTGGCTGGCTATCAGGACCACGAGTCTAGGTGAGAGTTGCTTTCGTTTAGTTTGTGTTTTGATTTATAGACCTCTAGCTTTAGCGTCCAGTTGCGCGTTCATCTCGACGACAAGTTATCAAAACGTTCCATTTAATTTATCCCGTGAAATGGATTTTATCCAAATACTCGTATTATTGCATAAATGATCGTTCAATGATAGGGTTTTCAAATTAATCGGCACTCATTAATTCGCGTTTTTGTAGTTTTTTTTTGTTTTGCGATCACAACAATAAAAACTTTCGAATGAAAATGAACAGGATTTGGGATGATTATCTTATTTATTTTGTCCCCCCTGCCCCGACTGTAGAAAGATCGAACTCGGTGACAAACGATAAGATTCAAGGTTTTTGAGCTCATGTCGCTCGAGTAGGTCTCCGATAGCAGACGTTGATAGGTGTATATCAGATTCGTGGAGCGTTCCGTGTCACTCGTGTCAGCCTCCTTGGCCTCGAACACCTCCGCTTTATCAAAATAAGACGCGACCGATACCCGAAGCAAATGCACGTGTTCTATTTCTGTTTAATATAATTTAGAACTAAATATTCAATTGGGAAAAAAGTATATACATTATTATTAATACTACAATAAATCTAGTGCTGATATGGTTTTAGAGTACCTATTGAAATTCTATCGATGTTATTGTATCTTTCTTTGATTAAAAACTAAATAAAATTTCACCCTTACTAAATTTAGTAAATGAAAATATTCTTAAAAGAAAACTTTAATTATCAGTTATGTAAAATTGGAACATTTTTTTTCCAGATAATTTTGATTTTGAACTTTTGAAGTCCCGTTAAAGTTTCATGCGATTTTATTAATGATATTATATATTTTCCGAGTATAATAAGCAACATTTAAACGGTAAATTTCCATATTAAAACAGAAACGAAAGAAACAAGAAAATAGGTGTGTTTTATTGGTTTTAGCCTTAAAAACAGCAAAGGATTTTTTAGACAGTTACTTTTCACTCGTAATAACACCAGCACCGCTGTCGTTGCGCCGGACGTTATGATGTTGCCACACACTCGATGTCAATGTGGCCACCACATTGTCGACTAGCGCCTACTCTTTTCCGTCGCTCATACACGCGGTGAGTCGGTGGCATCGCGAACGTTCACTCTTCACCGCCCACCGTCCCACTGTCGCGTGTGGCATCAGGAGAACGGAACAAAAAAAAAATCAAAATCGCACTATGAAACACTAGACGCAGCCGGTCGGTTTTACGCCATTGTCCCCAGGCTGCTGTTCGTGTGCACCGGGCGGCTGTGCACGCCGCAACTGATCCGCGACGTGTCGCTGGTCGACGCCAACCGCAACGAGTTCACGTCCCGCCACAGCCTCGAGTGGAAGTTCCTGTTCCTGGACCATCGCGCCCCGCCGATTATAGGCTACCTGCCGTTCGAGGTCCTCGGCACCTCCGGTTACGACTATTACCACTTCGATGACCTGGAGAAGCTCGTCAAGTGTCACGAAGCGCGTGAGTTGTGCATTGTGCCGCTTGCGGGGATTTTTACGACTCGCTTTCATTCATTCCGATGTTGATAACTTTGTGCGACGAGTGAAACAACGGTGTATCGCTCGTGCCGGCTGTTCGCATTCACCCGCAAGCCCAAGATCGTGAACCCACCATGTGCCAATAGGTTACTCTCCCGAATGTTCAATGTTCAACGGACAAGTGTTAAATTTAGAATGGCTTTTCGTCGCTATGTACATCGTGACCGCATTATATTCTCAGTTAGACAGATAGAGAAAACGCTTATTGTCAAAAAACAGAACACACACACACACAAGTTGTAAGAAAATATTCAAGCAAATAGTTTTTAGCCATAGAAATCGGTGCACACGTAGTGCATTGGTGTGTGTGTGCTGCAAAGGTACAATAGGCTGTAGCTCGGTGCACCTTCCACCTGCTGCAGCTGTAGCACTGTTTTTCAGCTACTGTCTGCGGTACATTTGGATTCAAGTAAATTCAATTAGGCCGTAGATGGTTGAGATTCTTCACCCACAGTATTCTAGCTCTTGTATGTGATTAACGAAACAGCAATGCCCATTTTAGAGCGGTGGGTACGTATTCTGTGCGAACTCGCTTCAACATCTACGGCCCCATAGTCACTTAACCCTAGCCCGAACCGGGGACAAGCGTTAGCCCGTGACAGATAGCAAAAAGAAAGATATACGACCAGAGGGATCGTCCGCAGTAAGCCCTAGTTTCGAATACTGCTCCTCAAATGCAAATAATTTGCTCAATACAAGACTGTACATCTTCGAAAAAGAAAAAAAAAAACGCCTGTGCAGTATAGGCAATTGTCACATTAATCTCAACACGACTAATTAACTTACATTAACCGTTCGCTTTCAGTGATGCAAAAGGGGGAGCTGACGTCTTGTTACTACCGCTTTCTAACCAAGGGTCAGCAGTGGATATGGCTGCAGACCCGCTTCTACATCTCGTATCACCAGTGGAATTCGAAGCCGGAGTTCATAGTGTGCACACACCGTGTCGTAAGGTAACTTAACTTCCGTTACTCAGCTTACTCTGTTAACCGGGAACACTGACCACCCATGTCAGGGGAACACAGCAAACGTCAAGGAAACTTAGACCTGTTAACCGGTTTGTGATCATTTGCGTTTGATTTTTTTCTTCATCTCATTTATACAAATCGTTAAAGTTTAACGAGTTAACGTAATCGTAGTGCAACCTAACGTGATAACTTTTACGTGGCCCGACTATGGTACGGAAACTGCTGAAAAACGTGTCCTATTTCATTGATAGTATTTTATCAGAGACGGATACAGTCCTTCCGACCCGCTTAACGGCTTAAAGCTTTGACTTAAACGCTTCACGTTTAATTATTTACTCGATTATAATGTCTTATACTTTTCGTGTCTGCGGTATTATTTTTTGCATTATTCTATTCATAGGCTTTCTTTTTTTTTGTTGTTGTGCCATAAAATTATCGAACAATGCTGCCGCGGGCGGTAAATAGATAAATGTCAAACTCATATTATTATACTGGATATTTTTATCTACGATAGCTCCGTCAAAATGACTGGTCCTGTACATGTAGTCTTCTTGTATGCAACTTTGATTTTATTTACTTTACATCGGCATCTTATTTTCTAATTTATACTTAACTTATCAAATAATTAATATCACAGTTTTAATTTCATTACATTTCTCGTTTTTCCCATTGTCTAATCCTTATCCTCTGTTTTATTTATTTTTACGGCCTCACTGATTGCTTGATATATGTACAGATTATGTATATCCATTGCCATTACGGTAACAAATAAAAATGAAAAAAAAAAAAAAAACTTCGCGTTGCGTGTACGATACGCGCTTGGCCGTTTCTCTATCAATCGTTGCTATTATATATTATACAATTGGTTATTAAACGTACGTTACAGTTATGCCGATGTACTGAAGAGCGCGAAACAGGAGAGAGCCGAAGCGGAGTCAACCGCGGAGGCTGATGCGAGCCGCGTGGACATGAGCGACGTCACGCCGGGGGCTGCTGCGGCGACACTGTCCCCCACGTACATGTCCGAAACGGGCGACACGTACGCCGGCTCCTACCAGCCACTTTCGCAGGTAGGCAGCGATGTTCATAGTATTAAAAGTATTTAAGTAATTGGTAGTAGTAGTAGTAAGTAAGAGAAAAAAAAAGTTAGTGTCGTGCTCACTATGCTAACGTTGCCCGTGTCTTCGTGTTATGAAGGAGAAAAAAAAAAGTTAGTGTCGTGCTCACTATGCTAACGTTGCCCGTGTCTTCGTGTTATGAAGGAGAAAAAAAAAAGTTAGTGTCGTGCCCACTTGCTCACAGATTGTTGAATTAATAACAGACCATTGTGAGACAGCGAGTTGCCTTCTCTCTGGGTTCTGTACCGTCCGCCGATCCGCAGCCGCCGTCCGTCAAGTCCGCGTCGGCGGGCAGCACGTGCGGCACGGCCACCACCGCCGGCACCGCGGCCACCGCTGCCGCGTCGTGGCCGCGCGCCTCGCAGTTGCGCTACGCGGCCGGCTCCGACACCGCATCGGTCTCCGGCGAGTCGCGCACCTCCCAGCGGAACGCGCGCGGCGCTCGCGAGGTGCGTACGTGTGTCTGCCCCGCCCGAGGGCCCCGCGCCCGTGGATCGCGATTTGGGGGACACTTGTTGATTTTCACAGATTGAGTGTTTATTTCTATTGCAGCTGCAATGTAAAATAGTGTTTAGAAGAAACGTGATTAACTTTTGATTTATAGTACGGAACATTGCGTTTGCGAGTTCGTCATGAGCTATGAGCCACGTACAGGCGAATTTTACGCGTGCGTGTGTACGTATGTATACGTACGCTGGCACGTACGTACGTATATATGTGCGTGTGTCTATGCGCGTTAGTGTAAGCATACATACGTTAGACTGAAGACGTTTGTCGAGTGTAATGTTTGGCAGAACATTAATACTATACTGTCCGCTCGCACAACATGTGTGCGATGCCGACAACTAACGTCGGGGTCCGTTCGCGCGACTCGCGCGTGACGTCAGCGGCAGTGGTTGGTGTTCGCTGCGACACCTGTCGAGCGTCGACTGACTCTTACCCGTTAGAGCACTGCGCGAAAACACGCCTCATTCGATCGGCGCTGTTACGTTTCATAACTACTTTCTTTATTTGCATTTAACCAATTCATCGCGAAATTGGCTGCTCGTGTACTCTAGCGGACACCGCATACGCCAATTCGCCGCGTAATCATATTTCTTGTGTTTGTTTCCATAGCTGAAATCGGCGTCGGGGGCGAGGGCCCGCGCGCACGGACCGTGTCACGGTAACATGATGATATACCCGCAGACGCAAAATGGCCAGGAGCCGGCGCTGGTGCCGCAACACGGGATAGGGGCGCAGTACCTGGAGCCGGCACCGTACGTGGGGGCTGTGGGGGTCCCCGGAGTGCTGCCCGTGTCACTGCCCCCGTTGCCCGTGATTGTGTCCCCCGACCAAGCGCAGATCCAGGTGAGTTTCGCGAAGGTCGTCGCCGCTTGCGTGCGTATATGTTTTTTTTTTCCTTAATCGTTAATTCGTATACATCTGTACGCGAGCTTCGAGACACCGAGTTTAGGGGATTCAGGTAGGTATAAACCGCGCCTGTACCTCTTTTTTTTTAATGGATCGACGACACCATCGGGGGTGGTGGTACGTTCGAAAGTGACGAGAATTATGTCAGCTTCTGTGCTTGTATGGTTCGTTACTATGGCGACCAATACAACGGTACATTTTAATGTTCTCCATTCCGATTGTGTTGTCGATGAAAGCACTGTATTTTGCACTAGATAGCCCAAAGATGTCGTCGACTGATTTTTTTTTTTAATAATAATCATGACTAATCAGTCACTCTGACTTTGTACACATAAAAGACATTTATTGTTTATTAATTAATATTAGGTTCGTTTGAAAATTAAGGTTTTGGGTCCCAGGCCTTATGACACTGCTTGTGGAACCCTGTACCTTTCTTTCAATATTTGAAACTAATTATTGTAATGGTCATTTATTGTGAGAATAGCTTCATTATTATTGCTGCTGCTGCTGCTGCTGCTGGATTCGGAGAAGTAAATGCTGTTGGTCATAGTGACCATTACAGCTTTATCGAA
>DWQX01007233.1:0-10358 GCA_018245475.1 Pharmacophagus antenor | reverse complement strand
GTATATATATATAAAATAAATATAAGTATATAGCCATTACTTTTCGACCTATAATTTTATGTTTCAACTTTGCTTTATTGAGTGCCTATTTATTGTCAATGTAATCAAGACAAATATGCCAGGAGTTTCTCCACTATTATGGTGTTAGTCATTAAAATTTTATAACAAAGGGACATTGATATTATAGGCTGTCCAATTGAAATATTGTTTCTTCAACAGATATTTATAATATAACAGATAAATATATCTTAATTAAAATAATATATAATATTTTTGTGAACCTGTATTAATAAATACAGATTCACAGACGTTTTTACTAAACAGTGAGGCATACTTTCTATGATGTTGTGACTCACCTTCAAACCATGCTGGATCGTCGGTTCTTCGACTGAGCATAGTTTTAGCATCATCAGCTGCAGCTATATATTTTTGCAGTACCTTAAACTTGTCCCTAATATTAGTGGTAAGGAACTCTTTAGCAGCAACACCAGTGTCAATATAATCTTTTTTAGTTGACCTAATTAAATTATAGTAATACTCGAAATCTGAAATGTTAATTGATTTAAAGTCAATCTAACTTTGAAATTTTTAAGCATAAGTAACTATTGTAAAAACATTTTTAAATGAGCACTTAAACTATTCCTTGAAAATTCTTTTTTAGTGGAAAGTAATAAACATTTCTTGCGTGCTTGCTTTTGGCTTTCAAAATTATCAATTTTTACGGCATAAAAATTAAGATTGTTAGTATCTATGTTAAATAACATGATATTCTTGAGGAAAATCCGAAATAATTAAGATTGTCTTATTTTTCGTACTAAGAAAAATTTTAAATTTTGCGAAAATGCCGTGTAATATAACATACCAGTTACCATTTTTTGTTTCCGCGTTAATAATATGAATAAAGTCTGGGGTGGTAAAGTTGCAAGATAATCGTCATCGTCCACCTGTGTTCCGTCCTCGGCAACAAAAAGCCGACACTCCGCGCAGCTGACATTGAACTGGGAACCGTCAAATTGAATTAGGTCAAGGTTTAATAAATAGGTCAAGGGATGCTACCCTTGACCTACTTCTAATAGACGATAAATGGATGGATTAAAAAAATACTGTTTTATCTTTAATGCCCCACTAATTCACGTAATATGAAGTTACTTTATTTGGTTAACATACTAACAATAGTCAAATTTCATATATACTTACACCCAACTTTTGACGCGATTTCTCAATTAACTCTTCAAGATTCTCTGCAGCAACACCGATCTTTTTTTCTCTTTTAACGTCTGTTACTTTGTATCCTTTTTTCATGATTGTTTAAAAGTAAAAATAAGTCACCACAATAATAAAAACAAAGACGTAATGCGAAAAGCGACCGTACATTACTATGTGTCAGTCAGAAGTGCCAAAGTGAACTCTTTTCAATCAGTGTTGCCTACTAATTTTTGTAGACCGAATTATATGTTATGTGTGAAATAATTGTTCCCAATTTAGCGTCTCTCCAATTCCTCCACCGTTGAAAAACTCCATGGTAATTGTTAATTATAATTTACTTTTAAATAACAAATATCTTATTTATCAATATCAGATCCATAAACATTTTCTATTATATCAAAGTTTTATGTTTTCAAGTAAATAATATTGTTGTGCAAAATGAAATTAAAAACACTAATTTTGAGAGAGTGACTGAGACCAGAAATGCTTAAATTTTCGCGTATAACTAATGAAGCCAGTAATCAGCAAATACTTTGTAAATTAATACATGACCGTTACGTCTATTGCCAGATATTACGATATTGTTAATTACTATCTACTAATGTTTTTAAGCTTTCGTTGATTTCCAATGAAGTTCAGAATTCCGTTTTTAATACCTTTTGTAAAATCTTAGTCATAAAAGCCTAATCTGAACTTAAGTTGCGATACTTTCAAAATTTCAAATGAGAATATTTCTTAGAAAAGACTAAATGAAAAATGTCAAGAGGTGTTAAAGACAAATAGTGTTTTTACGTCCATTAAAATTCGATACAAGTTTATTATTGCTCCTTTGCCATATTTGTTAAAATAAATAAATAAATTTGGACATAATGACACTTAAACGAGGCGCGTTAATAGTTCTTGAAGGTGTGGATAGAACTGGTAAATCAACTCAGTGTAAAATGCTAGGTAATTATAACTATTTCCGATAATTATTTTTTTGGTTCTTTGAAATAACTCTATTAATTATGCAGTCCTTTTTAAACAGTTGAAAATTTGATGAATTTAAAAATCCAAGCCGAATACATCAATTTTCCTGATAGAAGTACTAAAATAGGTAAAATTATTAATACTTATTTAATGTCAAAGGTAAGTTAACAATCATTATAGAATATTCACGTTAATAATTGCTTTATTGTGAGGCATTTTTATCATTGCCTGTTAGTTTATTTGCAACAACTTTTTTTATTTTATGCTTTTATCCAGTAAGTTTTCTATTATAGCATTTATATGATGCTTATCACAATTTATAAACTTTATGCTTTACAGAATGAATTCTCCGATGAAACAATCCACCTCCTGTTTTCAGCAAATAGATGGGAGAAAGCCAAAAGCATAACAAAGAAATTAGAGGAAGGCATCAGCATTATCGTGGATAGATACTGTTATTCTGGTGTGGCATTCTCTGCTGCTAAAGGTTCTGTACATAAATATTTTTTATGTATAAGATGGTGTTCAACCTAAAAATTATGATGTTTAACTCAGATGTATAAAGACAATTGTAAATTTAATATTCACAAGGAATGATTTAATGAACTAGTGGCAAAGTAGAAAAAATAAAATGTTAATAGTTTACATCTAAATGTAAAATTTCTATTAAAGATAATGCAAAACAGTGTATTCTTCTTGAACCACTTTGCTATCGTGCACTCTCAAAAATTTACTTCAACATTTTTACATGAACTTCCTAGATAAAAGTTTATTAAAGTTTTGCTCATCGATAAATAATAAGAAGATTCCTATTAATAATTTGTATTGGGCATCTTTAAATATGCAGTTAACTGTAATGTAGAAACATAGTGGTACAATTTTTGGATAGTTAAACAGTTTTTTTTAATTTACCTAGCTAACTATCACTCTCAATGTTAATTTTCCACAATTATGTTATTGCTGTGTTCCATCAGTCATACATAGGAGAGCCAATGTTTAGGGTGAGGGCACTGTCATTTACATCCTATTTCTCACTACACATCATGTGAAATAGAGGCTCAATGTTACCCTCGCCAATTTATTTTCCTGTTTGTTAATATTCATTCTCTTTTTATTTTCATTTTGTGTAGGTTTAGATTTAAGTTGGTGTAAATTACCCGATTCTGGTTTACCAAGACCTGACAGAGTATTCTTCCTCACAATGCCACTTGATAATATTACACAGAGGAAAGGATTTGGCAATGAGAGGTTAGTTTTTTTATTTTAACTAGAAAATATAATTTTCCAATAATAACCCACAAAGTAAAGTTTTTCTAATTAATATACATACAACAATTGTTATCCAAAGATCATGGTTAGTGTACAATTGAATCTGTTAAAGATTGTTTTTTTTTTTTTTATTCAGTTTCTGCCTTTCAATCGATATTTTTTTAATAAATATCATTTTGCATACAATATTAATTTTAAAATTTCATTTGGATAACTATTAAATGTAAGCATTCTGTTTGTGTAATAATAAAAATATTGCAGATATGAAGTATTAGACTTCCAGAAGAAAGTTGCAGACATGTATGAAGAATTGTTAGAAGACAATTGGGAAGTATTAGATGCTAGCAGGTACCACATATAGCTATAGATTTTTATGGTTTTGTTTGTAATAATTAAAAACTTTATTAAATTTTTTAAATTCTTTATAACCTTAAGTCATCTGAATTGTTGGCATATGCCCACAAAATGTGTTTCACACAGCAAAAGTTAATAATATATTACAAATTCACAGGTCAGTAAAGGTGATAGAAGATGAGCTGTTAGAAAAATCATTGAAAGTGATTGACAGTGCTAGATTAAAGTGTATAGATAAGATATGGATGAAATAATAATAGGTAGATTATTTTATTTTCAATTATAATAATAAATAGTTTCGGAAAATAAGGGAACATTAGTTGGTGTCAGTCTGGCATGTATGTAAAATATGTGCGTTTTTTTTCACATATGTTGGAATCAATTTCATGTCATCACACATTCTTTGCCAGTGTAATGAATTTTTTGTAATGCAAATAAAAATAATAAAAATCAATTCATAAGATATTTTATTATTTCTGAATTTTCTGTAGTAATAATTTTGCACCTTCTGTTGATTGCTGCTTTAGGAGATCAGAATGTATTTTTATTTTCTTTACAAGTTTATTAGCAATTTTGTCCTCCTCATTGTTTTCTAATATCTTGAGCAGGAAAAAGCATCCCCTGTTAGTTGGAATCCAAACTTTAATCTGGAACGAATTACGTTTAATTTGAATTAACAAAACAACAGTTACATATATTTACATTTCAGTCACCTTTAATTAAAAAAGAAACAATAAAAATCTGTTAATGTTTGGGAGCTACTTTGCCACAGTCATCATAACTTGTGCTAAAATTACAACATCTTTTGCTGTTGATGTAAAACATATCACATCCCCGGTGCAATGTGTCAGTTGTGTAAAAATGCAGTTGGTCAAAAGTAGCATTTAAAACTGTCATCATAAAAATAAATCATACATCTAGATAAAAAAAATCATACATTTAGATGAGATAAAAAAGTAATACCATAATATCTACTTTTAGCTTGTTGAAAAAATAATTTCAATGTAATATTTAAAAAGTATTTATATAATTATTACATTAATGAGTTGATTTTTTAAATTATGCAAAAGTAACAAGGGTTCAATTTGTTAACAATGAGTACTTATAAGTAAATTATTATAAACTTACAGCGTCATCGTTCAAGTGTGAGCACATCACGTCACCGAACGCGCCCTCAGTGGTGTCTCTGTCCAGAGACGCAAGTTTTTTGAGACACATATGTATGCCTGCTTCTTCCACTGCCAACACTTCTCTTTCATCTATTTTTACCACCCAATCTGACTGACATATCACTCTAGCTAATGCTTCTAAAATTTCCTTTGATGTTTCTATAAACGTAGATATATCAAATTAAATTCGGTTTCAGAAATAAACCTTTTTGTTTTTGTTAAAGTATATTTTTAACGTTTTATATACTGGGATATTATTTATAAACAAAAGTGAATTTCTTTAGTTTGTTATGAATTTTGTTTGATTTCATGTAATTAATAACAAATTGATAAACAATTGATTATATTTGAAAATCTAAAAGTATATGTAAAAAAATGTAACAGCAAAAAAATTTTAGGAAAACTCTATATAATCATATGAAAGTATTGTGAAGTAAGTATATTTAATTAAACAAAAAAATTGTATATGACTTATAGAAGTAAAGTATTTGAACATTTCAAGACCGGTTGTATACCATGTGTGTAATAACTAAGAGGTTAAGTATGAATAAACTTAATACATAACATGTATGTGACAAAAACTTACCTATTGATAATACAGCCACAGTGAGGAGGAAATTGGCTTTATTGCTTAACCAGAATTCAGGATCTGATATCATGTCTTGCTTTAGAACCGGTAAGATGGCTTCCCTTAGCTCTGTAACACGAATTTCCGCATCCTTTTTGGATGTACCACTTTTAGCGCCATCATCCAGGAACTTTATGAAACTGGGATGAAAGGCTGCTGGATCCTTAGGTTTCACTAGCCAGTGTAAAACCTGAAAAAATTAATTATGTTTTCGTTATAAATTAAGAATATTATAACATTTTGTTATTTCCACAGAAATATTAGAATCTAGTACGATATTTTCGTGTTTAAAATATAACCCTTCTGTATGAATATCTACACAAGGTGACTACTAATATTTGTTCTGCAAATTATTAGTATAAATTTGAATGACTTAGAGCAAATGTTGTGCAATGTGAATTTTAATCATAAAATTGTGGCAGCAAAGGAGATAACTGAAACCATCAAGTGGATCATGCTACTGTCTTGAAATTTACGAAAAAAAAAAACTATACTATAGACATTAAAGAATTTTTTCTCTCAATGATTTCATCTCAATATGATAACAAATTGTGCTTGATGTATGTTCATACATAAATAGTTTTGATAGTTACCATTTTCCCCCAATGATCCTTAGCAATATCTTTCAAATTACTTGCTAAAGTTGATACAATAGCTTTCTTAACTAACACAGTGTCATCAACTGCATCAAATATTGTAATAAGTAATCTATATGCTGTCTTGTGTTTGCACAGAGATACCACATGCTCCTTCACTACCTTTAATATTGTCTGAAAGAGAGATTATAAATATATTACGTAATGTAACAGAATATGAAATTTTACACATAGAATATTTTTGACTATCTATGTTAGTTTAGCAGTTCACCTGCAATGCCGAGGTTTTGATTTAGATTCCCTGGGCACATGAGTAGTCTCATCAAGATGGTGGGTAGGGCCTTCAATTCTTGATGTTAACCCATCACTATAATAGTGTCGCTGTTCCCAGTTATGTATATGGATGCTAGAATATTCTGGGTAATCATACATCATCATCTATGGCCTTATTGTCATTTATAATTAAGTGAATTTGAGGTCAATTCACAGCATTTTGCTGATAAAAAAGTAAGAAGAAAGCATACCTTCTTATCTTTATTTGTGCCCTGCCACACGCAAATGCTAGCTGTATTGACGCCTGGTAGTGAATTACTCAGAGGAACAATAAGAGGGCTTAATGTTGAGATCAGTTCTGCCTTGTCCTCTTGTGTACACTCACAGATGTAATCATACAATACAGTTTGGAATAATCTGAAAAATATCAATTAATCTTTAGCTATAGGGCACATTATGAAAATATTAAACAATTTATCAGTTTAACATGTTCACGCCTGCATCGATTTTTGTATTTCTCACTGTGAGGCAGCAAACATATTTACCAATAGGTGTACAGAATACACAATACTCACAATCAACAAAAGTATTTAATAAAAATTCATATAAATAACATGACACAAACTATATCTATAATATTGACAACTAGTTTAAGGTAGTAGTAGTAAAGTAATGGGCGTGGATGAGTTAATGAAACGTTTAGTTCAGTTAAAATTTAACTATTGTTATACCTATATCAATTAAGTTACTTTTTGTTAAAATTTTCTTTAACACTTAAATATTTCTTTTCTAAGACCTAAATATATATTTTGTACTTGATACAAACTCGCTGTCATGAAGGTTCTTCTCCAATATCTTCTGTATATTTGCTTTGCAAGATTGCAGGATTGCATACTTCATTTCAAGGGTATCCTTGTAGGTATCACTAAGAGTTTTGACATTGTCATCTTTAGACTGCAAAATTAAGGCAATAATTAAATAATAAAATACCTATAGTGCTTCATCATTTAAAAAAAAATATTTTTGCAAATTTTGGAATTGGCATTATCATTATAGAACTATATTGATTGTTATAAAAATAATAATATTGAAATGATTAATAATTTTATTAATAAAATAAAAGTACTGTTACAGTACTGTGAAAGAAACCAGTTATCATAAATTATTAACTATCTAGTGTCCATATTGGATAACATTTTGTTATGCAGTGAATAATAACTTGAAAAATTAAAACATATAACACAATTCTTAACTTCTGAAAAAATGTGCAAATTACAATATTTTGGAATGTGTGCAAATTTTGTAAAGAATGTAAAAAAATATTAATTACATTTTTATACAATTCTCCATAGAACTCTTGCTGCATGTGTAATTTCTCCTTCTTTGTAGCAAATTCACCATATGTATAGTCTAATACTGGTGCACTTATGGAATGAGTAGCAAGAGACACAATGTGTCCAAAGAATTTCTTTATAACCTCATGACGTATCAAATCTGTACCATATTTTATGATGCGTTTCACGGCATGCTGTGCATACTTTGATTGCATCATTGGCACCATAATGTCCAACAATTCTTCAGTAATTTCATTCTTAATATCCTCTGAACTATGCTTTAGTAACACTTGGATAACTCTGCTCAAGTCATGAGTTAGAGCTATGGATTTATACTGGCCTTTCAATAAGCAGTGTAGTTCTTTACACGCTTTCATCCTGAATTCTTGTTTAACTACTTTCCTGTAACCAATATGAATTTTATGTCTTACTGAATCTGATGTAACTTAGTACTTCGCACAAATTCAATGGTGTAAAAATTAATCTAAAATAAAATCATATTTTTTAACAATTTATACTTTTATTTGTTCTTGAAAAGATAATTTGTTATATCTTATGATCCACCATCCTGAACAAATAAGAGTCACAAAGAATTTTTAAATTGACATAACTATTGCGTCACTATTTAATAATTAGATGATTTCTTTAGTATTTAAAATTGTATAAGATATAGTATATAACATAAGTAATGAATATTATAATAACCTTTGTATTTGCGCAGACAACAGTTTAGCTTTGTGAGAAATGTCAAATATTTCTGCAGTAGCTTTTGCTTTACGACGAATCAATCTCAAATTCTTCTTTTCTTTTTTCATCTCTGACCATTTTGGTTTTTCTCCATCTTGCTCTTTTGAAAATTTATCTTTTTGAAAGTTTGGTTTGCCCTTTGTATTCGCAAGTTTATTAAGCTTGCCCTTGTTACTTTTTAGTAAGTTACCTTTTGTTTTAGAAGCAAATTTACCCTTATCATTAGCTTTAGATTTTGGTTCAAACTTTTTGTTATGTTTCAAGTCTGTTTTAGGTTTGTTTTTAAATTTTAAGGTTTTAGATTCTTGATTGAATTTTCCAGTATTTTTATTTTCTTTATGTTCATTTACTTTTTCATTAAATTGTACTTTCTTTTTTTTCGCTATCTCAGTAACAACCTCTTCGTTTTTTCTTTTAGATTTTAACATTTTAAATTAAAATTTCTGTTTGAAGTGTGTAAGTATAGCTAGATATTGAATATTCGAAGTTTAATAACACTTATTCTAATTATTATAAAATAAATTAAATTATGCACTTTGTCGTCTAATTTTGTTATTAGTGTATTAATTGAAATCAACTGCACGTGTAATACAAGACCGCAGACGTCAAAGTCAAAAGGAAGTAACAATAGACATACCTTTATTGTCTATATCAATGATTTCTTTAATTTTTCAAATTCTTAGTGCCTATTAATGGTTTGCATAAATAAATAAAAAGCGATTGGATAATATAGAAACTAGATAGTTATTATAACACTCTTCAAAAGGTTATTAAGTCATGTTTTAAATTACCACTATTGTACTTTGTAATATGCGTCATTACATTTTTGGGAAATTTATAAAACGATTGATTGTGAATTTTCAATGCTCGTTTGAAGAGTAGATACTAGATTAGCAAATTTCGTTCGAAAGCCGAAGTCACTTATGCGTGCGTTTAACCTCGTGTAAATTGAAAAATTGATCAACATAAAAATACAAACTTTTCATCACCCGATCTTACGCCATAAGATAGCTGTTACTTTTACGAAAGCTGTGCCTAGCTGCAATTTCTGTCACACAACACCACATGAGTCAAAAAATGAATATTACGTACAGAAATTAGGTACCTTTCTCATTACTCAAATTATTATACACAACCCAGAATATGCAAAGGCATAGGACGACTATCTCCAGGCAAAGTTTTAAATAAACTTTACTAAACTAAATAACACATGTTTTTAAATATTTTTACCTTTTAAATATGCTAATAACTATTAAATTGAAATCAAAAAATGTTAAGAAGGGTTCGTAACGCTTTACGAACCTCGAATACTTGAGTTCATTATTAAAGCTGCTTCTGATATATTAATTGGTGGCAGCACTGGCATAATCTTTGATATTTTTCTATAATAGAGGTCTTTATAAAGAGTTTACAATCGCACCAAACTCCATATGATTTTGATTAACAATAGTTATGTGAAGATGGTGATGCAAACTATATACTCTGATTACCTATTGTATGATTACGGCAATAAAACGATACTATTTCCTCAAATTGACAATATGAGTAGTAAGGTTGTAACTAGCAAGACGAAGTAAAACTAACCTACCGCCGACCCAAATATATCAAAAGAATTCCTCTGTACTATGAGGGACACACCTACTGCGTTACCGAATGGAGGCATTTAAATTATCCATACAACCACATTGTTTATTGGCAAAGGTGTTTCTAATTTTTGTTTTTTCTTTGTTTTTCCAATTCGTTGGTGCTTACTTAGTTATACCTTTTTAAGTTTGTACAGTAAATACCTAATTTGATTATAATTACGTTTAAA
>DWQX01007232.1:0-10358 GCA_018245475.1 Pharmacophagus antenor | reverse complement strand
CAGAACATGGTCAGCAAATATTATGTAATAACATAAATATAAAAGCAAACTTCTGATGTCATAGGGGAACATAATTGAACCCGTATAACATTACGAGTTGGGTTGATGCCGTAGAAAGATTAAACTCACAACAATCAACCGATTTAATTAGTGCAACGCCTTCGGTTCCACTGAGGTACAATAATAATTATATCAATAAAGTAACACAATTCCCGTCTCATACTATATATCTTTCCGTTCGTCGCGCGCCCGCTTTTCTGGGCGTGGTAATTTGTATATAATAATAAAATATAATTGTATTTAATATTTACATTAATTTCCCTACAATATGTGTAGCAAATACCAAGTCTCAGAGTATATTAATTTTCATTGAAATTTGAAAATTCCCGTTTTAATAACCTTAGATTGATACCACAAATTGAATCACAAAGGACACACTCAGCAAATTTTGTCTCCCGGATCAGCTTTGTGTAGGAGATAGATGTATTTAGTTTGTAATGTTAAACGAAGCTTATAGTCAACGGAGAACTGTATAGACTATAGAGATGAAATTTATAGCTGTAAAACATTGTGAGAGTATCACACAATTTCAAGGGTTTGTGCGAAATTTATCGCCACGACGTAATGGTATACGTTATCAAAATTCCAATTCAGATCCACAAACAAAATAAAATGCAAATTTTCTCTCACTGCAGCCGATTGATTGGATTTTGTATTTTTTTATTTTTATTTTGCACTTTTTTTCCATTCAACACATTCAAACAATTGTTGGCGATGTTAGCTATTGTTTTTTTAATGTGTGCGTAATGTCAAGATAATATCGGTTCTTGAAATTCAGATAAAATATTATATTAGCTTTTATGCAACAAATGTTATTTAAGTATTTATTGCCTATGGATTATCACTAACTTTGTCAATCTGCCGCCATAACAGGTTAGCTGGGCTCGGGTTGTCAACACGAGAGCTGTGTATTATGGACGAGCACGCTTGACTATCTTTGATCAAACACTTTGTGAAATTGAGATCAATATTTGACACATTTGCCGAGTCGGTCTCGGACCGCGAATAGATCCGTATCATTATATTTAAGTTAAAGACACAAATAAATTCACGTGTCTGGTCAATATTATAATTATTTTTAGCAATTGTAAGCCATAAGGAATGCACAATCTGAAAATGTCAACTATCTACCTATTATTGTTAATTAAAAAGAATCCGCTGATAGAGAGACAGTCAAACGGACCGCAGAGACTTAGTAATAGGTTTTTGTTTATTTGGGTACATAACCCAAAAATAGACGGCACTACATATATCTTACTAACCTACATAAAGCAATATGGTTAATATAAACAAATTCACAAATTATGAATGTATAAGCAAACATTCATTTATATACTCGTATAACATAAGTAATACTAAGTAAGCTCACGGAAAGAAAAAAATCAATGAAATATTGTCCAACTCATAAATAAGAGTCGGACAATATTTCATTGGTATTTTTATATAAATGGAAACAATATACGATACTTATTTCAAACTGTATCATTTCACATGTTCCAATATTCAAAAGAGGCGATATTTTCTCTACGATAGTGATTTGTTCGATGAACTACCGATACTTAATATAACCCATTGCGAAAAGTATTCATAATAAAATAGTAAGAGTGTTTCGTTTGATACAATTGTACATGAATTGAACATAGAAATGGTGAAATAATAAAAAAGTACTGAACTTATTGCTCCGCTCAAAGGGATGGATTTTCTTTTGACAAGTTTTTTAAGAACCATCTTGAGTTCAAGAGAGATCAGAGAGTGTTATTCATAATTACATTATTTTGTTCTTATGCCTAAGATTCATTTAACTTACGTGTTTTCAATTATAGTAATAAGTATGTTAAAAATTTATGACAATAAACTAGCAGATTGTTGATCCGTTAACCTTTTGAAGACGATTTATTATTTAGAGAACATTAAAATTATTTTTTAAATTATATAGGTCAAAGTTATATTTTATATTGCCAAAGGATAAAAAAATATATACTCCATAAATTACCTTTTCTCAGAACACTACAGCTCTACGTGGTATCGTTTTATACCAAATTAAACGAATAAAAAATGCATGGTTAAACATTTAGTGGTACATCTTGACTACTATTTTTAGTTAAAGGGTTCCCCTTTTAATTCTTTGGTTGACCGAGGGAAATGCATTTACACACCATGTCCCCCTCTGGGAAGAGGGCGACGTGTGTGGGATTCGCCTGCCCTTGTGTGACGCGGCGCGCCAGTCGCGCCGCTGGGCCAGCAATACCCACTAAAACCCTCGGATGTTCCACGACAGCCTTGGTGTCGGGGCGGGGGGTCGTTTTCGCATTCCCACCTACTTCCCCGACAGGTAAAGGGTACCCCTACCCTCCGACAAGCGGCGTTTAAACCAATTCTATACAATTCGCTGGTTTTCTAGAAAAACGACAAATTTTGAAACAACCAGTTTGACAGTAAATTGTTTTTTTTAGTTCAATTACTTTTTCATCCTTCGATATTTATAAATAATAAATCAAACATCCTTCTGCAGAACTTACATTCGTTTGTTATTCCATTGACAACAAAGCAATACCATAGAAAAAATTAATTGCTATACAGTTTGGAAACTATTATACGTATAAATATCATATAGAAAATCATTAAGAAATATTTTTTTATTTATAGATAAAGAAAATATTTTTTTATATATGGATATAAAAAATACGAGGATCGAATTAAAAGTGTCTTTGACGTTCTGAATAGATAATCAAGTTATACGTCCCGGCACAACAATACTACACGAAGTTTGTTCATTAACTACATTAGGCTTATCAATATCACAACTAAGCCTTTGTTTTATTTAACTCATCCGTATAAACTGCTATCGCCATAGACAACTGCTGTTTGTATCCCTACTAAACTCTTCATAGCAAACATAAACAAGACGTAAATACCCTTTTTAGATTATTATTTTACGAAAAATAATAATACAATTATGCTTAATATAATTCGATACTTTTAATGTTGTTCGAGCAATTGAAAGATAAATTTAATGTAAAAATACTTTCGGGGTGTAATGTAATAATAAAAAAAAATTGTCAAGTACCCAACAAAATATTAATAACACCAACATGAATGCATCCCGAACGTACGAATACGCTTAACACTAGATTAACAAAACCCGTAATTTTGACAAAAACACGTATGCTAAAAATATCTTACAAATATACATTTGACTTTTTCTTACCAACTTAACCTTATACTTTTCTTGCAAAACAGAAAATATGAGAACGCAATAATGAACCAACATACTACAGATTCGAAAAGAAAATAGTGAAATATATCCGTAAATGATATTAAGCTTGTTATATTATTAAAGTAAGGAATATTAAATCATAAGTATTAAAAAGTAAATTGAAAATATGCTCTTGGAGTAATAGAATTAATATTGAAATATATATAATTCCTTTCATAAAATCATGAAGACGCCATTATAATGTAAGGAAATGTTTCTTACCACAGATTAAACAGCTCGCCGAGATGTTAATGACAGCTGCCTGTTTTATTCCGGGTCGCGTGAACTAATACAGTCGAGCATCTATATTATTTTCTTTAATAAACTATTTTATACGTTAATACGTATCTTTGTTTTTTTTTTTGTTATTATTCTAATGGAAACGATTGATATTAATTTATTTCTCTATATTACAAACAACGCTTCTAATAAGTCTTCGAAGTGATTAATGATACATTAATTATTATTTTTTATGCTATCATGCTCATCAGATTAAAATAAATTTGAAGAGATAACTTTCCCATGTCAATAACCTTTTGCAATTCTTAAAAAAAACTAAATAACTATACAATATTTTGAATTTATCTTGAATAAATTCTAGGTAACACAAAAATCTGTCATTTCAATGACATTATTAAATGAATAAAACAAATGAACTATTTAATTTTAATAAAATGTAATTGTTTGTATTGAACCGAATTTAATATGAAAAAATATTTGTTATAAAAGAAGCGTAAAACGAATGAGATATAATTTGAGAATATATGAATGAAAACTATACATAATAACGTTCAAATGTGTTGAGATATGATTTAAATAAATCACTAAAAATTTGATTGGTCGTCTATAACTCGTTACACAGTACCATGATACCGAACTGGATATTTTTTAATGATCTACTAATTTAATAAAATTTTTGGAATACTTTTTTTGCTACCATTACAACGAGTATATTTCTGTTTAGACAGGACCTTTTATCTAATCCACAATGTGACTTTGTATATGGCCAAGATAACCTGATCTGAAATTAAGATATAAATCGCAAAGCGCACATAACGCATTGTATATTCACAAATAGAGTCATGTTTCGTGTTTACTTCATTTCCGTTCATTGGTAACGTCTGCGACAACATGTTCGTTAAAATAATGTTATTATTTTGTATAAAAATATGTTAATTTTTTATTTCTTTAATATAACCGTTTTCAGTTTTTAAAGCGTAGTTGGTTTTCGTCTTGCGGTCAATAGAAATAAGCATGTTAAGATAATGATGAGAAATAATTAAAATCCAATCATTATTTTTTTCATTATTTATTTTTTATCATTAATGGGTTAATGGTCGATCCACGAGGTTAAGTGACAATAAAATCGTAGATAAGGAAGCGTGTCCCCCCCCACAATATTCTGGCTCTCATAACTGCTGGAACACAGTACTACTAATGAGGCCCCTGAATCGAACAAGAAATCTCCATATTGGTAAACTAAACCTACCACCAACCAGTCACATCTAGTGAACAACCAAATTTTAAAACGACGCGATTCGCAACAAATCGACTTACAAAATTAATAAAACAAAAACATAAATCACATTAATTTAGTAATGTAGTCTTTTTACGAAAATTATTCAAGTATTTGGAACAACAAGCAAGTTTTTGCTTGTAATTAACATAAAAACAGTTGTATTTGGTAAGACGGCAATAATTGTACGCTACAAATATATTTTAAGTAAATAGCACTGAACTGAGAAAATGCTGCAGTATTTCTTACCAGCGTAGTGCACATTCGTTCCGGGTAAAGTAATATAATGCAATTTTGCATTCGCTCCGCTACCCCATTCCAACTGGCTTTGTTTGCTGCGGTGAGACTCCAACAGAACAAGATTCACTTCTCTTTCGTATCTCTTAAATATAAAAGTATATAAATAGGAACGAAAATTGGTTACGTAATTTTTTTCACGTTTCAATCGAAAATTATTCATTTCTAGTTTTAGTTTTTGTACCGTATCATTCTTTACTATATTTTGTTGACTTTAACATCAAATCGACAGTTTTAATTATATAATTTTTATTAAATAAAAAATAAAATTGAAAAAATAGAAACAGTCAGGACTTCCGTAGTCGAAGATGACATAAAAATCCCATTTATTCAACAGTTTTAAGTTCATGTTAAATTTCATATATAATTATAAAGTAAAATATTAATGAACGTAATAAACTTTTAAAATGTGTTTAAGAATTTAATGAAATCAAATTGAGTAATGAATAATATTTTACTTGTAATTTGATTTTTTTTTTATAAATTAAATACTGAGTACCTTTTACATAATTGAAGATGCACTCGACATTGCGATGTTTAATTATTAAACCTTAAATTGTAAATTTCAACGTGTCACATCAAATTATACTTTAATAATTTTCAATGAAATGTGTCCATGGATAACCTCAGATCGATTATTATTTCAGTGAAATCGGTTATCTAAAATCCAGGCTGACGAGTTTTCTTAATCTATTAAATACACTGAAGAAGGCTCTTAAATTATTTTGACTGGCGAACAGAAGAATTACTAACATTATTATATAAAGCATATACAAACTATTGCATACGTAGCCTTGAAAGGAAAACAGCACTTGAAATTTAGACAGATGTTAAAATTATAATTAATTTTTTTCTAATAAGATATGCCATTGCCAAGTAATTAACATTTGAACTAACTAAAGCTTTATTCGATTGAATTCGCCTATTGCTTGTTATTTAAAAATAAAGAATACACATTAACACATTCGAGAATATTTTTAACCTTTTTTTATGAGAAATACGTGAAAGAGCTCGGTGGATTTGATATAATTAGACTTAATAAAGGAAAATAAGTTATTTTTAGTTTTTAATACGTCTCTTACATATATTAAATAAAAGAAAACATACATTGTTTACTTTAATACATTATTGTGATCTATCAATGTCAAATACAAATTGTTAATTTTCCGTTCATGATTTATTGAATTATAAAGGATTGATTGAAAGAATTATAAAGGATCGGCTTTTAACAGAAGCCATTATAACAAAAAAATAAATTAAAAGTAGATAAATGAATGGTGAAATTTAAAAAAATACGATCAATTTTCGGCGTACACTACTATAAATTTGTGAACTTGTTATTACTTGACTAAGTTTTTCTAATTGAATATTCTTCATAGAGATCATCCAGACACTTTTTTATAATGCGAATTCACCGTTTAATGTCTCTTCATGAACAGACAAATATTTTTATCAACCACAAGCCCTAGCGATTGATATTCGTTAATGCGGAATTTACTATTTATCTTATAACATAAGCTTGAAATATTTTAGATGTCTATAAATCGATTTTATTATTCACATAAACAACATTAAAATTGATTTATTTTGTATGAGAATGCAAACTTAGAACTTTTCATGCCCACTGCTCATTCAGATTTATATAACAATGTTGCCATTACTCAGTGTGGAAATAATACACAATTTTGTTTGTAATTCTCGTTTATTTTCACATTAATAGTCTATGCACTATTCAAGTTAATTTTCTCTCTCTGACATATTTGATATGATATGAAATAACAATTTTTTTGTTTCTTTATTTTAAGTAACAACAATTTACTGCTCAGCACTATACACGACTAGTCACAATAAGACATTCATTTTACAATAGTAGTGATAGTTATATTATTAAAAAGTAGAATGCAGTAATATTAACAGTTGTACAATTTTACTGCACTTTGTTTGCTTGCCAGTAGAAATACGAATTAAGATGGTACGTAAGAATTGTAAGATTTCTGCTCACTAAAATCCTAATTCACTCTTCGCCCTCGACGAACTATGATTAGTCAATGATCTACGGAACGCACCGGTGTCACTATATACTACACCTGAACACGTCCAAAAAATGAGTGTTATCCTCGATTTAGCTCCTCACCAAACCAAATACCACCTGTCTACGACGCGATATTAATAGTTTTAGTAAAACTACCTAGTGCACCGATGTTATTTCTAGAAGATGTCTCCAGTTACAATGTCGAAATAGTATCCACGTTACAATTCGAGAAATCTGCTTCTATTTTATTACGACAATATTCATAAAACTATTTTTTTTTTGGTTTATTCATACAAATTATTAAACAAAGTCGGTTCATACCGAGATTATCTCAAGATTACAATTTACCACACAGAAGTGAGTTATATTATTCATTATGATCAATACCGATGCTAAAAATTAGAGTGAAGGAAAAAAGAAAACGAAATTAAAAAAAAATAATTTCCGTGTTGTCCATTAATTAATTTTAAAGATTAGAAAAATATTATAAAATGTTGTGACAAACGTGTCAATTCCTTAAATTAATATTTCAAAAGCATGACCGTATAATACTAAGAAGTTTTCCTTTTAAGTGTTCCGAATTCTATTTTTAATAATGTAGTACAAATTTAAAAAAAAAAAAGAAAAAAACTTATTATTAATTGAGTCTCCATCAAGGTCAACTTAAATACTGAATCCATTATTTCTCTCGCTAAGCTAATTACATGTCACACCAAATAAACATCTTTTTCATAAGATCCTGTCATAACGATAAAAAAGATATATTTTCATTCAGTAACATTAATCCTTACTATATGTAGTCGGTCACTATATCCTACTCATATCACTATTGAAAAATATAAAAACAGAAAAGACAGCCCGACGGTCAAACTCGTAACGTCTGAGGATGCCACGTGTAATGGCAAAACGAGTCGTAAATGTATTTTATTCGTAGTGTTTGCAACTAAAGAAAGCGGAAATTGGCAAACTAATTTTTGTTTAATTTGGTCATTGAGTTCCGGAAGGTAACGCTTGAATCAATAAATTACAGAAATATTAACAATTATGAAGGAAGAAATTGCATCATGTTACAAATTTTTCTAAATAAATATGTATTTAATTATTTGGGCTTACTCAATAGGCACATGAAATGTAGCCTGAAAAACAAAATTGTTGCCTATCCTAAATTCCTTTCCGTGGGCGTATATGTGATATTTCTATAGGTACTTACAAACTGTTATCGTATTTTATTATTTTTTTCGACAAAAAGTAATCTATGCGTTTATCCAATCTCTTCAGGAGCATACCAACAAAAGAGATATATTCTTTTGCGTTTATAATAAGTTACCATTGATATCAGTAGTGTTGTGTCTATGTAGTGTAGTAAATTATTAGCAACTTTAGCCAACGACCTCTTCTTAGAAAATATTTATCTTCTGTTTTTCGATCCCGTTTTCTTTTGAATTTTCAAGGGACGATCTTTGATGTATATTCTTTATAATAAAAATGGATCATCAAATAAGCAAAGTTTCTACAAACATTAACAAGTTCAATTCTACTTTTCCTATTTCCCCACCCTCACAGTTGAATTCTTTTATGTCTATAGGCAAACTTCGAGGTATTCGTTCTTTCAAACGATAAAACACTATCACAAATTCTTAATCAAAGTATGCACGATCATACTTTAACAGGAACGAAAAAGATACTGATGAAATCGAGTACCTACTTCTAATTTTCGGTTTATATATCCACCAATACATTACAAATACGGTTTACCTTTTGTGAAAGGAATGTAACGTTTTTCAAAGGAATTGTAATTATACGATATCGGCCAGGGAGGCCTCTATAAATGCGGTCCGTGACATTCCGACCTTTATATTATGTCCCGTCTATAAAATATTCGGTCAAGCATATACCTTTCAAAGATCCCAAAGGATACTGTCCTCTGAGTTCTCGGGTTAAGTTCAATCAGTTATCAGGTTAGGGACCATTATAATATATTAAATATTATTGAAGTTAGATGAGATTTATCGAAATGTTGATTCTATATACAGTTCTAATGACACATTAGTTGTTTACAGTTTTCCTTATAATACAGATGTACCAAGTTCGATTCTCGGAATACATGGATAGTGAATATTGGATGCTGATGTGGTTTTACGAAATCGTATGGCCATCCGAGCTTATGACAAAAGCTGTATGGTGAGCGAGCATACTGTACTATCTATAGCCTCATTGTCATTATAAACATCTTGTGAAATTAAAGTGTAGGATATGACAGATAAAATGTCAGAGTTTTTTTTTTAAAAACACGTTTTAAGACAGGCAAGGCGTTGGAGGATGTTTATACCCTATTGCCAACTGGACACTTCAATAATTCTACTATCACATAGTAATATTCACACATTACTTCATAGCAGTAGAAAAAAGCGAAGTCGTGGAATAAACCCGGTCGATCTTCAGGAAATAAAATTCCTTATAAACAACAGATTTAAGTACAAGTTAACATATAGTATCTAATTGACTACCACCGTTTTCGCCCTAGTTTTTAATTTTCTTTTTTTATTAAAATTCATATTAGTTATTTCTCTCAGTTTATATTTTTTTTTTTTTGTGCTTTGTTGTATTACTTGTCTATTAGAAATCTCGTGATATATTCCTGTATCATCAGTAAAATGAAAATGTTTGTCAGTGAATTTGTTACAAATAATTGAATTTTACAGAGTTTGTCCAATGAATATAAACAGAAGACACTAATACTTGAAAAGGAGCGATTCACAGTTCAATCCGTCGCAATACATAATAAACTTTATGAATAGAAATTATTTTGTAGATTTCGCAACAATTCGAAGGAAGATCGAATTTATTGAGAACTTGTGACTATATTGCACCCATATATTACTTTGAGCGAAAACTGTACATTCCCGCGAGAGGTAAAGACAACTTTGAAACGGCAGAGTAAAGGTGGTTATACACTACATCGATTCAAAATAACTCGGTACTTCGTCCTCATTGTAACGCTTTTGCCATTTTTCTTACTAATGTTATTATTTCATTTTATTTTTGTAGTAACATTTTTTAATCAAGATATGCACCATTCCTAATAAAAATATATGTGATAAATCATCATTCATATGTTCGCCCTTATATAATATATGTTGAAATACAAATGGATCTCTATATATATATATATATATATATAAACAAAACTATTCATT
>DWQX01007231.1:0-10358 GCA_018245475.1 Pharmacophagus antenor | reverse complement strand
GTAGAGCACTAACTTTTGGAGTTTTATTCAATATTGTAATTTTTTCAAGGCGGTCTCAAACTTTTGGCCGGCAGTGTACGTCGAATACAAGTCGGGAAACGATGAGTTCGTTGATAACCGTACATTTAAAGTTCAGTCTCTACTGACTGACTGACTGACCTACATACCAACGCACAGCTTAAACCGTCTATCCCGGAAATGAAAACAGTAAAATGACTGTGGTGCTTTGCTGTGTTGTCGGAGAGCAGATGCCAAACGGTCGGTGCCTGAGGGGAGACGTACTCATACATCCGCAAAAGGCGGATGTTAAGTTAATGAACTTCCGCGCCGCGAGAAGCGAACGCGGACGGCGAGCGACAAAAAAAGGAAAGCTAACTGCTTGTGCAAAAGAGTAGTAAGTACAATGAATGCTTGGAAAACGTTCCACAGGCCCTGTGAACGGGAACAAATCTAGATCTACTACATGACCAATGATTCGCTTCTGCGCTTCGTGTTCTGAACCACCTACCACGGGCAACTGACCCTGTAACGTCATTTGGTTAGGCGTCATTTGTATCAAATTAAGTGAAAGGAATTAGTAAATTCTGTACGTATGTTATAGGGGTGTCGGTCGGGTAGGAAATGAAATCCGCCGCAGTTGGTACACGTTTGTCCCAGCAGAACAACCTTTACAATAGCTCCCGATGAAGTGAGTTCAAAAAAACACAGCGCCATTTTATAATGAGCGCCGAAACCACCATGGCGGCAATAACTACTACTGTACACGTATTGCTTACACTACTATCTTTACTTTGTCTATAAACCAAAATAATTAATATGAACTGGACATTGATGAAGGAACAACTTCATAAATGGCGCTGCTTAATAACTTTAAAAGTTTTATATTTGACATGTTTATGCTTTTTATTTGACAATATTTATTATTTACTCGTGTAAAGTTGTATTAAACAAATAAAACGCGTTATTAACAAGTACTGTGTGCAATGTTTTATTAAATTCATACTGTAAATTTAATACATACAGAAATTTGCAAAAACTTTTAGATTATATTTTTCTGTCTTTATGTTACGGCATCGTGCAAAACCACTTTTGTTTCTGTGAAATTTGATAGAGCAATTGCTGACATTTAAGGTACTTTTACAAGAAAAGAATCCTTCACCGTGTATATACTGATTTATTGCGACATATATACACCGATTAATTAGAATAAACCAAAATAAAATGTACGTAGTTAGCAAGGCGAATGATAAAAACCGTCAGTCTAGATGCGAAAGCAAAAGTCCATCTCTAGTTTTCGGTTAGGTAAATTTAGACTAGCATAAAAAAACAAAACAAGGTTTTTGCTTAATTGAAAACAAACAAGTTAGAACAAATAGAGAAACCATTTTCTTGATAATGCAGTGAACGTATCCAATCGTACAAACTTTCTAAACTGTCAAAACTTATGTCAAATGTAAATTTATAAAGTTCACAAAAAAAATTCGATTTTGCTTTAAAAAAGTTGGAAAATTATAATGTCAGCAGGTACTTTTCAGAATTAGCTAATGCATATGCTATGCTAGACACTTTTAAAGTGAGAACGTCGCAAACGTATTTAGCAGTACCCTTGCAACTAATTATGAATTCAATGTTCAAGTTCGTCTTTTGTCTTAAACAGCTTCATGTCCTTTCAGGGCCATCGCTGTGAGTAGCAGTGAATAACAAAACACGCGATAATCACGTTCTAACGCCTGGTGTACAGAAGCTGCCATGAAGAAAGTATTATTATTTAAGAGCGCTTCGGAGGATTACGAGAAAGCTTTTTCCAAGTACAACTATGACGTCATATTCATTGAACCGCTACAGTTCGTGTATTTGAACTCGCAGGAGCTGAGCGCTAAACTTCAAAATGTGGCCTACGAAGGCCTCGTACTGACGAGCCCCCGCGCCATCGAGGCCGTCTCCAAGTGCTGGGCGCCCTCAAAGTTCGCAGTATGGAATACTAAACGCGTCTACACAGTCGGCGAATCCTGCGGGCGGAAGATCAAACTCTTACTGGGTTTGGAAGCCCTCGGAACAAACTCGGGAAATGCAGAAAACTTAGCCAAACTCATCATAAAAGAGAATACAGAATTATCAAAGTTCCTGTTCCCCTGTGGGAACTTAAGCTCTGAAGTATTACCACACATGTTAGTGTCTAGTGGAATCAATGTTGACTCTTTGCCTGTTTATGAGACTAAAGAGAGTGACAACTTGAGAAAAGATCTTATGGCAGTCGATGACATCCAAGAGCCTTGCGGCATGGTCTTCTTTAGTCCATCGGGCTGCGAGTACATCCATCGACAGCTCCAGACCTTCAATAACAAGTTGTCCACCCTCCCTCATTTTGCCATCGGCAACTCCACGGCACACAAAATTGAGAATCTCGGTTTGGAAATAGCAGGTGTGGCAACGAAACCAAAAGCCGACAGTGTTGCTGAAGCAGTGGAACAGTACTTTAGGACTCTGTAGGAAGCCGTGGGTGCACCAGGGATGGGGACGGTGCGGGGAGTTGTGTACATAAATGGTTTTAATTTTACAGAATCTTATCTGGAGGGGCATTAGTGAAATAAATTATTTACTTGTATCGTTGTAATGTACATAAACAAGATTTTTATTGTGGTAGACATCCGAGGTGTGAGGTGTCGTAGGCGATTGTAACAAATTAATCATAACATGCATGAACAGTGAAAGTTGTCATTAAAACTTAACGTTTGTTGGTATCATGGACTTTATTATTTGTGTGACTGGTAATGTCTGCATAGAAATCCAGCAAGATCATTGGCAAGCCCCGTTGGCAACTCTAGGGCGGCTGTTATATGTTGTATTTCAAGTGCCCCCCTCGGCGCATTTGTGTATTGATGAATGTGAAATAGAAACGGCCAGTGCGTGGTAAGCGCGAACACTCGAAACAGCAATTCGCAGAAGCGTGCCGCTGGTGCGTGCCCGCGCGCGCCCGCTACGCACGAGCGCGGGCTTGAATGAAAACACGTGCTGTTTTATGAAATATTTACTTCTATTCATTATAAAAATAATTGTACAAAGTCTTATCTCTACGTCTTGTTCTTGTCGTATCACTCGTGGACTGCGGGGGTCGGGGGCGGGGGCGAGGCGGTACACATTATCTGTTATTTAATTTGACTTACGGCTAACACAGTAAATACATGTAGCGTATAAAAACACTGAAGGCCGATTACAGGTCCACACGAACAGGGAAAAGTTTCGAGATTGCCATGGGCGCGGAGACGGGGCGAAGGGTCAAAGAATGCTGCGAGCCGAACACGGTTCGGACACAAGGAGGTAACGCCTCGGTTTCCGTCGTCGTCGTGTGAAGGAGGAACGGTGCGTTTGATCGCTCCCCAACCGTCGCGAGCCAGGGTGGCGTTGACCAAGCGCATCGGGTGCGGGGGGAGCCAGTCGAGCGTCCGCGGCTGCTTCGGCCCGATGCGGTGCGCGTCTCGTGCGGGGCGCGGGGCGGGGCGCGGCCGGCCGGCGGCGCCGCCTGCGCAACGTCCGCAGCTCTATTAACTTCGGAACGTTTGCTGCGGGCATACATTGGAGAGATTGACACGTATACGTATAATAATCCTCTATTTATGTTAATACATAATGTGACTGCACAGGTTTTAATGAAGCTTGGCGAATCGGTCACTTATGTTATTGCATAAAATTTAGAGGACTTTTGTAGCGGGTCAGTTGAGGCTGCTGCAGGAAACGGTAGCGAGAGTATTTATTCAGCATGAATCCACTCAAAAATAATAAAATATTGAATCAACTGCCTTTGAATTCATTTGGGGTTAGTTTTGTTGCAGAAAACAGTATTACCAAGCGATTAGTGTACTGCGTTCAGTTTAGCTAATAGCCGCTAGATGGCGCTATCGCAAAATTTCCATTTTTGGGGTTTTATCCACGTAACACAACGAAAGTCCCGGGGAAAGGTGCCTAAAGGCATCCAGAACTGATACCGCATCCTGTGTCGCGACACGTTCAATCGAATAAACGTGATCGGCGAACGAGAAACAAAAAGTAGCCTGCATAAGGGCAAGTTAGCTTAAAGCTGCCCAGCGGCGCGAACGAATAGCCACAGACGTACCGCTCGCGCCGCGCAGGCCCGCCTCGCGCTGCTGCCCGTGGCGCGGCGGGCGCGGCTGCAGGCCCCCTCGCTCCCCCCCTCCCGCGCGTCACGATAGAACAGCGATCGATCGTATAAAAACCATACACATGTATTACAGTTAAAAGTAAAACTGATTCAGTTCCACTGAGAGCGCCGTCCGCGCCGCGCCCCGCCCACGGCCACGCACGTGCTGCGCGCGCAGCAGCAGCAGCGCGGTGCCCGACAGCGCGCCCGGAAGTGGCTCGGAGGACACGAAGCCAATCGCTTTCATGGTAACGGGTGATTAACTAATCGTTATCTTAAAATAATTTGGGAAGCGCGGGCAGACTACAACCGAGTGCACTCCGGCCGGTTCCGCGCGTGCGGGGCGGGGCCGCCCGGCACAACAGCAGCCGCTGCGTCCAAGGGCGCGGGCACAACACTTGGCTCTAGTTACACGTCCTTGCACATTACGATACCAAGCAACTCATTCCATACATACGAAGCGACACAACTGGGCACGAAACCCGACGCGACGCGCGCCGGCGCCGACGCCTGCCTGTAGCCGTACGCGGACACAGGCACATCGACCGGCGGGGCGCCGCGGCGCGACAACTATTTTTATAACAATTTACAAGTGAATATTAAAAACGTACAAAGTTAGGATTATGATAAAACATTCTCAATTCGGATTCAGTACGCGCGCACAGCTGACCGGGCGGCGCGCTCCCGTCGACGCGCGCCGCGGCGCCCCGTCGCGGGGGGCAGTTCAAAAGTCCGTGGGCTATAAGGGTCGGTCCCGCGACGTGGAGGGCTGCGGCTGGGGCACCGCGCGGTAGGCCGGAGCGCTGGAGCGCCGCGAGCCCGGCGCGCCCGGCCCGCCCGCCGGCGAGCAGGAGGCGCGCGCGCGCCGCACCGCGCCCGCCGCCAGCGCGGCCGCCACGCACGCGCCGCTCAACCCCAGCCCCTGGAGGCAACGATTGCGTTCCGTGGGCGCGGGCGCGACCTCGCACGCACGCACACGGGGAGCGGCGGTACTCACGGCGGCGGCGAGCAGCAGGTGCGCGAGGTGGTGCGGCGCGGCGCGGTACTGCGGCGCCAGCAGCACGCCGTGCAGCGTCAGCGCGCCGCCGCCCGCCAGCGACGCCGCGCTCCACGCGCCCGCGCACCCGCCCTGCACACGCACACGCACACGCGGACGTACACAAAAGGCGGGGGGTGGGGGACGGCCGCGCGACACTCGCCAGGGCGCAACGCACCAGTCTGTTCCAGTCGACGGGCAGCAGCTCGGTGAGGCGGGTGACGTGCACGGCGAGCAGCAGCGCGTGCAGCATGAGCGACGTGAGCGCGGCCAGCTGCAGCAGGCGCACGCGCGCCGCCAGCGGCAGCTGCGCCGCGCGCAGCCCCGCGCCCGCCCACACGCACCCGCAGGCTCCCGCGCTGCACGCCTTGCGTTCGCAAACATCCATGATACGGCACATCTCCCACACACAAAAGCAAGGGCACGATCGTGCCCGCTGGACTGTTCCCCGCCGAGGCGAACTTTTAGGTCGCGTATATTTCAAGCTGAAGGCTAACGTTTCGAGATAAGGACAGCACTCGACTGCCGGTGCACGTGTAATGAGGAGGCGTACAGGAGAATCATTTGCACAATTTGAGTCTGATCAGGAAAATACACTCGGGTGAATTTATCAATCAATTGGTTGAGAATTTCAAAGCGCATTTATTATGTCAAATCTACGACAGTTTAAATGCTAAATGAAGTCATGGTATTATTTCCTTCCATCTCTACTAAAAAACCGAATGAGGATAGTTGGTGCATTTTATATGACGACAGAGCGTCGGCGCGGACTTCAAGTGCTGCTTACATATTTATAATCTCTGCAAGAGTACTTCGGGTAGAGCAAACTACTGAAACACCGCGTAAGTTATTAAAATTGATTTAATTTAAGTTGGCGCCTTCCTTTTAACGGATCGCCCGACGTTGCATAGCAACATGGGGTGTAGCTAGTCCACTTGAAAGCTTTTAGTGTACAAAAGTTTTAAATCATTTATGCACAACAAAGTGGGTCACAGCTAAGAGGCAACACTTCACCTCAACAAACCCAACACAAGTTTGCAGAGAAATAAATTTGCATGTAGGATATATGCATATTTTATATTATCGGATCTTTAAGCCCTTTGTGCTTAACAGCAGTTATAGAGCTGACCAAAATAAAACCCAAGTTTCAAGTACTGCTCCTCGAATACAAATCATGTACTCAATACAAAATTTTACATCTTCAAAAAAAGAAAACCCTTTGTGCTTTGACCAAAGGAAAGCCAAATGTCAAATACCACTATTAATTAAAAATTTTGCACTCTATATAAAACCATACATTCATAAAAAAAAACCCTTTTTGCTATCACTCTTATGTGACCATTCATTGTTACACCTACTCTGAAAAACACTCGGATGCAGGTGCATGAAAAGTAAAAAAGTATTTGCCAAAAGTATGAAAATGATTAAAGTGATCACTTGATACCCCATATTCATAACATTTCAAAACTCATTTGAAAATTAGTTATGGGTAGGGACAGCTGGCAAGGGCCTTTCTCTCTTGCCATCATTCAAACAAATAAGCATAACAAGTATTTTGTGCAATAAACATTGATTCGTGCAAGTAGTAGTAGTACTTTTGTAGTTAATTATCTAATATTCCTAGTTATAACACCTAATACCTTTATTATGTTTTAACTGAGATGTTCTCAATTATTTTAATTTCAAGTGTCTAGTATATTTTTGGTGTTCGATCTGAATCTTTTCTTTTTTTATAAGCTACAGTTTAGATATAAATAGGACCAAACGGACATATTTGATCTCCATACACGGCCGGTCACAGGCCTTGCCCACATTGACATGACACAACTCATGTCTTGTCACCATAAAAGCGCACATGTACAGTTTGCAGTAGCCTCTGACAGTAACCATACACAGTTATGTTTTGTTTTAATAATTCTTCATTTAAAAAGCTACAACTTTAGCAGCAACTGTAAATCCTTGTATAATTACAACTGTATCTCAACAGCGGGTGGTGAACAATGATGACCCAAAAGAATCAACCACATGACTATAAATGCCTCATAATAACTATGAGTTTAGTTTCCACCAGCAATCTGCTACCTAACCCATTACTACATTACTACATTGCAAGGTTAGTATGCAGCAGGGCATCAGGGTATGGTATGGAGTAGTTATTCTGACAAGAAACTAATTTAGTAAAAAGGTGATAACGAGTCATACCACGAGCAGCAAGGTGAGAGCGCCGCGCGCGGTTCGCATATGTCGCAATCGGCAGTAAAGCGGCGCGAGCGGGCGGGCGCGAGGCGGCGGCGCACGCGAGTAGTGCGCGTGCGAGTCCCACGATCGCTCCGTGAGCTCCGTGCCCGCCGGCGAGCGCCCGCCCGCGCCGCACCCGCTGCCCGCAATCTCGAAGTCCTGCACCTCCTCGCCGCGGCAGCTCACGGGCTCCAGCTCGCGGATCTCCTCCAGTAACA
This sequence comes from Pharmacophagus antenor, assembly GCA_018245475.1. Classification (NCBI taxonomy): domain Eukaryota; kingdom Metazoa; phylum Arthropoda; class Insecta; order Lepidoptera; family Papilionidae; genus Pharmacophagus; species Pharmacophagus antenor. The sequence goes on along the minus strand of DWQX01007231.1, from coordinate 2,710 downwards.
GCTCCACCTCGTCTGCTGAGTACAGCTCGCTCGAGGACACGTAGCGCGCCGGCGCCGCTTGCATGTCACCCGCGCCCGTCTCTACCGGCCGCCGCCGCCCCGGCCCCGCCTGCGGCACACGCACGGCGACGCCTCGCACACCGACACCGACTCCGCGACCCGCGACACTTCCCACGCGCCCGTGCGACGCATCCCTTTACCTCTGTCGTCCGGTGACATTGATACCCTGTTCTCCTTTGGACGACCGCATCATACAAAAATTGTGTATCGTTTCGATGATACGCCGAATCGTAAACAAATCTTCACAGTGACGCTCTACTAGCACGCCATGTTTATTATCATATTTTTTTCAAACAAATATATTCTATGCTTCTTTAAAACATAGACAATTCGTTCGGATACAAACATTACATTATTCGGAAAATTTCAGGTTAAAGAATTTTGTATTTTTTTTCTTTCATAAAATCTATAACACAAATAAAAACTTTAAAAATATAAAATTTTATTTCTTAAAATCTTTGATATTATGAAACGACAATTTTATTATTTCTGCCGTTCGGTGACAGAACGTTGGTGTCATTTTGATACAATCAAAAAGTAACAGACGGCCAAAAAAAAAACAAAAACAGATTTTTTAATCATATTTAATTAATTGTTAAAAATATTTTTTATACATTTTGTCTATTGTTTCCTTAAGAGTATCGATTTCAATTCAGTATTAATACAAGCTTTACTTATAAATTGGTTAGTATCAAACGAGTTAAAAATGCCTTCGCTTAAGTATTCAGCGTAGGAAACTTAATGGCTTGAACGATTTTAGGCAAACACCATCCTTCACAGGCAATCATAAGGCCTTTTAAGAAAAAGAAGAATTATTATTTTTTTGTATAATTTAAAAGGACGATAAGATAAGAGACCCGTATCGATATAATTGCTGGAAGTTTCGGACCTGCTAATAGGAATGCGGAAGTAGACTTCCACTGGGATAGGGGACTTGTAGCGATAATTTGTTTTATATTAACTAATGGATAGTCCTAGTCCCCGTTAACCTAACGGTTAAAGGTCGGTTACTCTTCCCACAGGAGCCTGCCAGGGACAGAGATGTCATAAGAGGTCGGCACGACCTTCGACCGCACCATCTCGTTCCCCGGTCCCAAGTGCTTGGCGAAGTAGCACGATTCAAAAATCTCTCGGAACGTTTTACAGTCCACATTTAGTTACACTTAGAAAATGAATCTGGCAATTTGGAGGTTAACGGGAGCACCGCGCTCCGAGCTGGGAGCCGAGGCCGTGCGCTACTGCTGAAACCATACGGGAAGGAAGAACAGCTAATAAAGAGGACACACAGTAATAATCGAAATTTATATATTTTTTTATCGTGCACGTAACAGAACATGGGTGGCATCGTACAAGACGCGCCCGTAGCGCGGCGTTGACGGCCCCGAGCCAGGCGCGGCTATCTACGGCCAGTTTCGTTTTAAAACTAAATTTCACAAACACTTACGAGCTAATAGTAATCATCACTTGTACTTAAATGCGAAACGTAACAGATGTGCCAAAGTAAAATTACACTCAACGACTCTTCAGTTTCATGTTAACTTACGACGCGACGCATGGCTGCTTATTCGGGGGCGACGGTGTTCGCGGTCGCTTCGCCGCGCCGTCAAGTGCCGTCTCAACAGGCAGTGAGAGACGGTGTACGAATAATCAGTATTATTGTCGTTGTTGACGACTTGCGTGTGTACACGCCAATCAATCATCAGCAACCGGATCGCAGGGTGACGGTGTCAGACTTTGAACAAAATTATTTAGAGGTAGCATCGGGAGCCGCCTGAACGTTAGTCCCGGCTGCGTCACCAAGGGCGGTGCCGCTCGAAGCCGGGCGGGGGACGCACGGGGTCCGGAGGCGTGCACCCCGCCCCGTCGGCACACGGCTCCTCGGTCTGCGTCTGCGTCTGCGCGGCCGCCGCGCGGGACTCCGCGCCCACCCGCGCGACGACCAGCGCGCGCCCGATAACGTCCATCATATACCTATGTGCCGCTCCGGGATCAACCTGATTGAGGAGGTAATAGACCTCGCATTCGGCAGCCGACAGCGTGATGTCGGCCGGCTTGGAAAGGCAGGCGGGCGCGGCGAGCGGCGCGTGCACGGCTTGTTGCGCGAGTAGGGCGGGGGTGCGGCCGTGTGGAGGTACACTTTTCGCAGCCACCAGGAGATGCTGGGGGCCGTGGGGCGGCAGGTACGGTGGGAGCACCCGCATCGGCAGGGGCCGCGGGCGGCAGAACGGGTGCGCCGACCCGGCGGCGAGCTGCACGTTGCGGCACAGCTCGGTACGATCCGCTAAAATGTTGCCAACGAATGGGCTGCGGTGTCGAACGCTCGTAGGCAGCGGGGGTGGCGGGGGCGGGGGCGTCGGCAGGGGTAGCGGCGGGGGCAGGCAGGGCGGCACGTGGCGCCTGTACTCCTCCACGAACTCGAGCGCGATGCCGTCGCGCAGGTAGCTGTGTATCTCGGCGTAGTTGGGCGTGTCGCCGCCCTCCAGCGCCTCGAAACTTGGGTACAGGTAGCACTCCGACTTCTGAAATTATCCACGTGACTGATTACTCGAGCGCTGCACTGTGAGGGGCGCGGCGGGCGCGGAGAAAGTGGAGGCGGCGCGGCGGGCGCGGGGACCGTAGGGGGGGCGCGGCGGGCGCGGGGACCGCGGAG
>DWQX01007230.1:0-10359 GCA_018245475.1 Pharmacophagus antenor | reverse complement strand
ATATATATCTATATAAAGAGGCCGCGCATAGGACGAAGGAGTGTAGCCCCCCCCCCCACCAGATGTATTGACGATTTAGTCAAGACGTCGGGAAGCGGCTGCATAGGAGAAGCAGATGACCGCATATTGTGGTAAGCATTGGGGAAGACCTATGTCCAGCAGAGGACTGACACAGGCTGATAATGAATGAATATGTATATATATCTACGTATATTGCAATCTACTTAAGGAATATATTTTTTTATTAACAAACATCTTTAGAATCTTACATCTCAAAATTATACTTAAACGTAATTGTAATTATCCAAGCATCCATATATATTACAGTAGTAGAACAATTTGCAGAGACTTCGAGCACACGGTGGGATTTACCTGATGTCGGGTGGTATCTTGTGTCCGCAGAACATGCCAATGAGTGGACTATCCATGGAGTCGCCGTCCCTTACTTTCACTTTGTCGTAATTACACGTGTCGTGGTTCTCCACTTCGAACGAGTGGAACCGCAGGGCAACTTGATAGTCCTGAACAAATTGCCAACAGCTTTATTTGCAGAATCGTATTGCCTTTGGAAAAACAATCGTGTCATCAATACTTGGTAATGTATCCGCTTGAAGTGATACTTCTTTAGCATCAATAAAATTAATATAATGATGTTGTAAATAATATTCATTCGCATAGTTCCCTTCGATCAGTTTTAAAAGTTATTAATTCTTTGTTAACAATTCAATTTTTTTAATAAGTCGATCGGACTTTTAAATAGATTCAAAAATTACGTTCTTTACTTTGTCGCGAACCACATAATCTGTGATCATATTTTTCATCGCTTCTAAAGAAGTAAAAATTCAAAAGGTTAAATAAAGATTCCTAATAATATTAAAACTGCCAAAAAGCAATTGGGAAGTAAGTAGAGATTTTAATAAAATACGATATTTTAAAAAGTTTAGTGCAATAGAAAAAAATACTAAAGGAGTTACTGTTATCTAAAGATGATATTAAATGAAAAGAAACAATTGATGAAATTTCAGGCGTTCATTTGACAATGCTAGAGTATCATCAGTTTTACATTTCTAAACTCTTACCGAAACGTTGCTATCCGACTTTGCATGTAAACAATTCATCAAAAGCGTTTTCAAATTGTCTTTTGGGTGAGAAATAAAAAAAGGATTTCATTCACGTGATTTATTCTTTACCTGCGGTACAGACAGTCGCCATATGCAAAGTTTATTTGGCTGGTAATCGTCCGGGTAATTTGGCGATTCCAAATGGCCACTGTTGTCGACCTCTATGTCGCCGCCGCAGACCGCTGCAAAATGAACAAAAGTATCGGTAGTCATCTATCGTTGCATTGTTTTATTAAAAAGACAGCAGGTTTTAGATTTTGGGAATTTGAAAATGTAAATTTTAAAGATTGCTATCAAGGTTGACCATCAGATTAATATATAAATATAAATAATAAAAACCGTACTATTAATGGAGAATACAAAGAGTGTAACTAAAAAATATAAATATATTCTAAATTCAATTTGTACGTAACCTTAAAATGGTTTACCCAAAAATTCTTTCGCTCAACAATTGAGTGAATGTACGAAACAATTTGACCGTGTTCCGGTCTAAATTCAATGACGTTTCGATAATTCGATAAATCGCGAACCGGGTCGCTTCCGTCGACTAAAATTCAATTATCAACAGTTGTTTCCCCGTTATTTCCTAATGTTTGAAGAAAACACGATCGGATAAAAACGTAATTACAGACAAACAAGATTTATAACTTAACCTCTTCAGGGATGATTTGCGATTAACAATAGGGAAACATAAGTAAATTTTAAATTTGCAGTAAAACATATAAATTTTATTTTCATAGGTGCTCAAGTAACGGAAGAAAGATTTTCAACTAAATATTAATGTCGATTAACTGTAAATGCAAAACTAAACGTTCACATATGTGGCTAAGGGCGTGAAGAGGCTTATGAAAATAAAGTAAGTTATGTTAACTTAAATGATACTAAGTTTAGAACGTGAACGTTTTTAATTGGCATTGAATTAACACTTCACCTCGGTTACACGTGATGTTAAGTGACTCGGAGACCGTAGATGGTGCAGCATCCTCGCTCACTGTGACTTACATTTGTGGTTACCGCAACAGTTACGCTTTCATGGTGACAGGCTGATAATGACGCTGTTTGCAATCTTAGGGTTTCGCGAAAGTACCACTACTCCCTAGTATTGGGTGATCCCATAACGGGACCCAGGATCTCAGTGTTACAAGGCAAGCGGTAAACCACTTTATTGATTATGTGTCCATTGAGATCGTATGCTAGCCCATTATCAAAAAAAAAAATATTAATAAACATTTACTTATTGACTATTCTTAATTGTTATATTTTCGGTTAAAAATATGAATATATATGTAACTATCAGAGTTCTCCTACCTTCGTAATGTGCACGAAAGCCCCTGTGAGGCTTCGGCTTTACCCCGGGCTGGTACACAACCGTGAGCCGTGACCCCGTCGATCTCATCATCGGGCCCTTCCCGGAGCCGCAGATCCTGCCCAATACCGGCGCGTTCGGCATATAGCCGTCGCGCACCTCCACCCATTCGGAGCGGCATCCGTCGGATTTATGAATGTCGATTTCTGTAAAAATAATACTGTCAGAATTTAAAAAAAAAAATCAAAAGGTCAAATAAACATTTAAAGAAAAGACATAAAAATGTACTAAACTATAACTCATTCAGCAGAACATTTAGTTATCACAGGGACCACCCATTCTGGACTGTGACGCAAGGGCCAGCCATCACCTCCGTTAATCACATCTGAGGGTATTTTCTTTTTATAAATTCTCCTTTCCCTAACGTTGTATAAATCAGGGATCGCTTTTACAGGGTATATTTTTTAACTTAATTCAATATATCCTACTTTCTTTCTTAATTCTTCTCTTTCATTCCTTTCCATTCTTACTTTAGTAACTATATTGTTCTTAACACTCTTTGCCTACTGCTTCGTACTATTTCCATCTGAGCGTATTAGCCGACACGATTCAAGATGGCCGTTTCCAAAAAAATAGAGGTTAATTAAAAAAAAAAAAAGAAATACACTAGCGGAAGATTTGTCCGCGGTGTGCAGATAGCTGCGTCGTACATACGATGACGGTAATGGATTACTAAAAACGGAACGCGGAACTTAGTTTCATAAATTTCAATCGCGCTCCTGGCCGTACGATTGATTGCGTAGAAGTTAAACAAACAGCACTAGCGGAGTAAACCCGAAATGACCGTCTAATATTTACGAGCCGAGTCTAACGCGCCGCAAATATACAATGACCCGCCGCATACCGCTGCGCTCGAACAAATAAGCCCGTCACAAAGGCGATTGGACGCGGCAATGGCTCGAATTGAATTGGCTGGCGTTCCGTTCAACTTGCGTACAACGAAGGCCTCTAATATCGCAAATTCGTGCTGAAAGTTATTGCTTTCACTGAACGTTACTAAAATTGGACTGACGTTACGATTAGTTTCGTGTCCGCATTCTAATATTATTATTCGTTATGCAAGGATATATATTAATATGTATGTATATTTAAAAATTGTCGTTTCATTTATATGTGTAGTACCCCTCCAACTATCTCTCTAGATCACCGGATCCGTGGGCCGGTTTCGATGAAGCTGTAATAGTCGTCAAAAAAACTAACAGCGCAAACATCACCGAGCCCAGCAGTAGCAGGCCCACGGATCCGGTGATCCGTGAGCTCTCAATATAACTTGTGAAGGCAGTTTTACATACATGTAATGCAGTTTTAAGTATTAAATTAAAATATTTGCTGCGACACTGATGTCAGGCGTTTCAGTTCGCAGTATGCTTGATAAAACTAAAGGCGACAAGAGGTAAAGTAGAAAACGAAGAAATAATTTGTTTATTTCCACCTCTTTTAATCGCAAATATTGTCACTAAATTACAATCGCATTGTTCCGCCATTACACGTGGGATCCCCTGAAGATGACAATTGAGAAATGGCAAATCGCATTGATTATGTAATCTTTTAAAAAAAGCGTAAATTTGCAAATGATTTTTTTTGTTTCATCAAGTCAATGGAGTCATCAATTAATTATTCGTAATATTACGCTTATTAGAATATTCACACAACAACACGATGTGCGTGTCGATCTGAGACAAATTGATACACCTTTTAGCTAAGTAATAACACAAGCGAGAACGCCCCATCAAATTAGAAGATAGAAATTTTACATATTACCAATAAATTACCAGAACTATATGGCTTCTAATGAGATAGACCTACTATCGATCATAACCCAAAATACTATTTATATTACCACTAGTTTGATCCATTTGGGTGATAGGATTTACTTTTCATATTGTCACTGAAGTATGCAGTATTGGTTAGCACTAGATTTACGAGACCCGTCATTTTGACGGATCATTGTTCAGTAAAAAGTTTCGTATATTCAAATGCTTACACGGCTTTTTTATTTCCCTTTTAGCATTTCCGACAACTTTATTTTATACTTTCTTTTGCATAACAGGTGTGTAACAATACTAAAATGACACAATTTACCATAGACTCGAAAAGAGAACTATGGCTAAACGTCCGTAAATCTAGTGTTAAATAACACTCATAGATATTTAATTCATTTATTCTCTGTGGCAAAATAATTAGATCTGCTTATTTATAAATGAATATTTGGCATTAAAACGATTTAAATATCACCTATTTTGAACTTTAATAAATCATAAACTCGTAAAATTTACGTTGTCAATCAAAATTACTGAGATATTACGATGATGAATTTTCATAACAACGATGGAACGATTCCAGAAATGTTTTTAGCATCATTAGCGTTCCCTTCGAGCATTTCGTCTAACCGCGATTATTTTAACGAGGAAACAGTTGCCGGAGCCGAGCTCTTCGACTTTGGTATGAAGTTTGAAATCGACGCGAAAGTTTAAAATTTATGACAAATTGAGAGCGACTACATTTGTTGTTATTTAAGACATTAACTGGTTGTTTAGATTTAAAAATCAAAATTCCTCATAGAAAGCATTCGAGTTTGTTAGCTAGGGATCAAAGTTTAATGGCTTTATTAACCCTTTTTTTTAATCAGTTATGGGCTAACACTTGGCCTCGATCCACCTGATTTTAAGTGACAATATGGCCGTAGATGGTGAAGCGTATTCTCCCAAAGTACTTCTAGCTCTTACATGGAACACAGCAAGACTGTTATGGCGGCAGACTGACATTGAGGGATATAATTAGCGAGACGGGTTTGAAAAACCCTACCACGATCCAGACCCCACTACTCCTGTGGCCCGGGAACGAACCCGGGCCGCAAGCTACGCGGCGTGTTACACGGCAAGCAGCTACACCACTGCGCCACGGAGGCAATCGGAGACCCAATTTCATTATTTTCATCGTCCACTAATCAGAAACATTAATGTTAGTGCACTGCTTATAGATAGACAGCTTCTTGCAAATCTTTAAATCAAGAAGTGAATTAAAAAAAATATCAATGAACAAAATTGTTTCATAGATAAAGAAAAATACCTGCCATTTGTAGCAAAAGAACTATGTTCATGTGTGTTCTATTTGTTACGTTTATTGTAAGTTATTTCGTAATTTTGATGTGTTAATCATATTATTGATAATATAATAAATCATACGTGCCCAAAAACATTTCCCTTACGCAATCATTCATAATAAGGGACGTGACGAAAAGGTACATACACGAGGAACAGATAATTGGTACTGAAGTTAAATACCGGCCCGGGTCTACCGGTGAATATTTATTGGTAAGTCTCTAAAACCAAAAATTTACAATGACCCTTCGGATTATCAGATCGTTTGTGTCAATCGAAGCATCACAAAGAGCACCGGTCAGTTCGGTGGTTCACGTTGAAATGGTGAGTTTTTCACTAATGCCTTGTTGGGCTACCCGGAACCCGAGTCAAAATTTATTGCTTCCTGTTTAACTTACGTTATACAATTTTGGTTAATGGTTATTATGTTCTTACGGGATTTTGGTAACAAATACGAAAAAATAATATATCCTAAAAAAAAATTACGTTTCTACAATAATACAATTATGGGAGGGTTTCTTGCTTTTAAAATCGTCAAGATTAACACTGAGTAAAACAGATGAGGTTTTAGTAGATAGAAAATCCTAACTTTGCACCTAAAAGTTTCTCTATGTTTTTTTTTGTGGATTATCTGAAAGGGATTGCTTTCGTAGCGATAAAATCGCACATTGTACGTTTATATAACTATTTATTTTTTTATTATAACTTTACTTTTTGTGTATAATAAAGTATATTATTATTATTATTATTTTTAAAAATATGATATCTTTCGTCGTTCCCTCCACTCTCAAAAATGAAATATTTAACTCCGCACCGAACGTGAAAACGTATGGGCTGTACCCAAGATTTTTTTTTAAATTACAGAGGATATTCATTAGCGTCAGAGAAGTACCAATACATGTACATATCAAAGTTCGCATTGGGGAAAAAAATCAATGGGAACTAGCTCTAGTATTTTTTGCAATAGGTTCGGCAAGCGTTTCGAGGAAGCGTTGGATGTTACATTTCGAAACGTTCGATGTATAGGCGTGTTTATTTTTTTTTTTTTCGCGTTTATTACAAGTCCCTTTGATGGAACGCCATTTAACAAGTGCGATGTGTGCGAAGCCGTTTGAACGCTTTTCGGAGTTAAGTATTGGGAAACGCTATTCACAAACGCGATTCTCAAATAAAAACTATGTGTTATTTAATACACAAAACTAGTACATTTATTATCAATAATATTTCCTATTTAATATACCATTTGTAAATTATCAATAAATTTATAAATCATCGTAAACCTCGAGGACATAACATTAAGTAAAAAATTTACAAGCTCGTCTGTATCGGATATGTTTATGAAAGAGATGATTAAATTAAAACTGTTACGTAATTTATTTCTTTAATTTATTATAATTATAATAATTCTGAGTTCCGACTAACACAGCTGTAACTGTAAGTGCTTGAGATGTGAAATTTGCATGGTGTAATCTTTGTGATGTATAAGGCTGTCAAGAAGATTTTATGAAAATCAACCCTTCAAGTGTGAATTCTGAACTTTGCCCCCAGTCTAAATTTCAATGAAACTAGTGGACACGGTTGCAATAATTGGTACACATACTGGAGGGGGGTTAATCTTGATATTAAATGAAGAAATTACCACGCCGAGTTAATCGGGTCGTTGATGGCTAATTATAGCTAAAATCACAGTTTTAGTGATAATAAATAAATAGATTAACATCAGGTACGCATAAATTAATAATAACCTAGTTACGCATGTCAAACTTACGACACTCTTTAAAAATCGATGATAAAAAATTGCTCGTATTAGAGACTTATGCCGCCTTTTGTTCCCATCGTGCTTGTTTTCGGGTTGAATTGAAACAATTAATTCGTCGTTCGTTACCAGTGACGCATCATTATTTAAAACCTAAACACCCGCAGCATTAATCACCTGATGACGTCTTTTATTAACATTGTATGACATATTAGAATGCCTATGTGAACAATTGAATGTAAAGCTAAAAGTACAGTTTTAATATTATGAATACTGTTTAACTTAATATAAATAAAACGATAATAAATCACAATGGATCGCGGTAAAGTTTCCAAGAGACGCGTATCCTCGGCGGTAATCGAGCCACGACTCTACGTCACACACGACACAAGACATTACGTTCCTACACTATACAACCAATAGATGGCGTTTGCTTACCGATGCAATTTGATATGTGTCAATAGTACAGACTCATGACTAAACATCCGTACTCATGACATAAATGCGTTACGTGTAGTATAACAGTTACAAGCACTATATTCTATACCAGCTGGTGATATTTCCGAGTTAAATTTCCGTAACCTTATTCCACACCACTATAGGATGTGGTTAAAAAACGAAAGTAATTAATGTCATTAGTAAACAGGGATGCGAACAATTTTCTTAGATTTTTCGCGATTTTAAAAAATTGAATTATAGAACTATGTATAATTTTTTGTGTATATTTTTAAATTGTGTTGTTTAGTCAGCACGCTCACAGTTTATGTTAATGGGCGTGAAATTCAAAAAAGTTGTAAGGTATGTATAATATAAATAATAAGTGGTGCAGCAACCACAAAAGTTCGGGAGGCGGTAGTTTCAGCATAGCTGGTCTAAACGGCGCCTATACAGTTTTCTCTTTCTGTCGCTAAGCAGTATTTAGAACAAAAAAACAAAACCGGATGTGTGGAAAATGAAAGATTAATATTGCACCCGATTGTTACAGTAATCACATAGTTCTTATTCTTTATTTAAATTATTTTATATAATTAAATAGATAATTAATTAATTACATACTAATTCATTACTTTGTATAAATAAGTACTTAAATTTAATGGACACTGGTTTGATTCCGAGTGGAAGTAAGCGCGAGCCGCGTTGAGAACAGTCAGTCTTGCTAGCGACGTCGAAGTGCTCGTACTGATCTTGTGCTAAATATTGTAAATAATATTATAAATGGTAATTAAGTCTGGGAATTACCATTATTTGTAAATCGATAATAATTCCCGATGGAACGTTGTGTTTTATTTCTCAGTTAGCCTTTTCATAACATCTATCTCGTTCCAATGCGTGTGCCAAATTTTGATTCAATAAATTCGAATAATAAAAAGTCCCGTTAGTGATGGAATTTCGAAAACCTCACAAACTGCACACTTTCCCAATTTCACGTCTCGGTGCAGCGCTTTAGGCATACATATGCCACAAATGAGAGAGCGAGAGAGAGATGTGTCAAGGAATCGATAAAGAGTTTGAATTTTATAAGTATAGATTTCCCAATCGTACGTATAATTACGTTAGGCAATACATTGCGTGTTTCATTAACGCTGCCGCTACAACCGATCGGGTTTCGCGTCGACTGTATATTTTAACAATTAATTAAGCTTTCAGTTACAGATACAAGACAATGTAAATTAAATTTGTCGCGGCTCACGGGCCCAATTCAATGCGGTCCCTATGACAGCAATGTTACGAATGCCTTAATTGCTTTAAGTTATATACAATGTTGTACTTAGCGAATGTAGGAGGGAATGGAAGCACCAATGTAAACAACCCAAAATGACAAACAAAATGTACTTATAAGTAACTTAAAGAAAAACTTATATGGAATTTAAACTAACATACTTATCTGTAATTATAACAAAGTTAATAATGAACCTAACTGCGTTTTTTAAATTTTTCTTATGATTACTTCCGATAAAAAAAAAGACGTCAACAAAATATTTATGATAGTCTGATAAAGTTTTGTGTATCGTCCTATTGATTAACATTCACATTAAGGGATGATAAGATCGCAGATAGGGAAGCTTATCGGCTTTTATGTATGTCGGAACATATAATGCTGTTAGGGCGTCCCTATTGACATTGGGGGTGGTATCTGGCTAGGCGGGTTCGGCACCGAAAACAAACTTTACTCACCATTTGTCCGCGGAATCAAATCCGAAACCTTCGTGTTATAAGGTAAGACGTAAACCACTGCATCATAAAGGCAGTTAATAAACAAAAAATTGCTTATTTAATACAATGGACGATTCCAATATATATTATAAAACAAAACTTGACATAGTTTCTTGTCTAAATTGATTGTGGTACGTGTATCTAATACAGGTAATCCCGTGAATAAATTTTAATTGAACAATTTGTAAGGTATTCGTAAATTAATCATCTTATTTAATCAAGGTCTTTAACAAAACGTTTCGCCCGAATTCCGATTGGGGCGAATGGAAATGTTTAAGTTAAATATTGAGGGATTACGTTTTAATAATTTATACTTCACCTCATTGTGGAGCAGTTATTTGAGTGCTGGTTCACAACGCTATGCGAGATTTTCGTTTAAACAGTACTGGGGAGATGTTTAGAGATTGAGAATTTTCCTTTAGGACTGTCCTAATGAAAGTGTTAAAATTATTTTCGTATTTTTGAATCGAAATAGATATAACTTTACAATATATAAAGCCGATATTCGAACTAGACGTCCAAAAAATACATTATGGTTTGTATTTTCTCTGAATTAATTATTATTATGCGATAACACACGACCATGTAATGAAAATACACTAAACGACGTATTTTATTTGTAAATATGTGTTAGATATTTTAAATATATAAATAAGTATGCTCCAGTGGATCAGTTTGTTCTTTTTTTAATTGTCTCATACTTTTTTTTATAAAAAAAAACTATAATAAATATATATATCGATATATTTTTTGAGTTATATAGCGAGTGAGAGAGAGAGAGAGAGAGAGAGAGAGAGAGAG
>DWQX01007229.1:0-10360 GCA_018245475.1 Pharmacophagus antenor | reverse complement strand
TTGCTCACTAGACGTATACCGTTGTTGATATTTTATTTATTTATTTACTTAAAAAGAAGACATTCATATATATTCTTACTTCCGAGGCGTTCGAGTGGTATTGTTTCCCGTCTAAATCATTAATAGAATGAAAATTAATTAAATGGAAATGTCTCTCACTCAACCTTAAGGGAATAAATGAAATCTGGCTGGTTTTATTGTACAATCTTTATGGTTTGCTGATACTCAATGAACTAGTAACGCCCGCATAAGCCATCGTTCAAACGCCCGATCAGATCGCTTATCACGCAGCACTCGGCATCTCATTTCGCAGCATTTCATTTCGGCGACCGCGTCAAATTACTGTAATCATTTATCCGTTGGTCATCAATCTCATAAATCTTAGGCGAAATTGTATGCTCAGTTCCGACGGCCCATAGTTAGCGGTGACTCATCTGTATGCGGTCACCGGCGATAACTATGAACCAAATGAATTACTCGTACATGGACTCGATACTTCTTATCATAGTAGAGCTAAAGATTTATCTAATGTAGACTAGAAATTATCAACTTAAATGCCAGTATCCTGCTAATACTGACAACGAAAGTCTTAAGCTTTTATTTGATGATTTCTCTAAAGGCTATTATTATTACTAGATTGACTAAGAAAACAAATATATTTTAATTTTCGCGAGTGTGATGGGGTTAGAGTACCTATTATTAATAAAGGTATCTCATTGGTATTTTATGTATTTCCTAGGTACCATTAGCATTATTTATAAAGGAAAGCTAAAATTTAGAATAAAAATATACAAAATTTAAGTGACATGCAATAAAATTATAAAATGTATCTGCTAACTTATAAAAAATATTGCACCAAATGAGAAACCGATAAGGAATTGGATATATTAATTTTATTCATAACAACCACTCCAAAAATAAAAACGCTTAACCAGTCCGTCGTTACAAAAAAAAATCATCACCTGGCCACAATGGTGTTATTTCGTTAGCCGGATGACAACCTTTGACCCCATCAACAAGTATAATTAAACGACGAGGTCGCACGTTGTTTGCTTAAAAAGACATATCCTGGTATCTTATCTCGTCCTCATCTCGCGTCACGCGTTACGGGTCAGTGAAAAGCGGGTCGCCGCGAGGCACTATCACTGTGCCATTACAATTAAAAATGTTTAATGAGACCACATCGCCGTTCCATATGCCTCGGTACCAACGCGCGTGCGTTTACGCTGCGCTGTCATGTGGGCTCTGTAACGGATAAAGTTGAATACGCCGCTTGCCGCTTTAATATGCCGAAAATCGCGCAGTAGATCCGTCCAGTGAATTATTTATTGAGACCGCTGTTGCGATGCGGACGTTCTTTTAACTATTTGTAGGCGAACGCTGCAACGTGATTCCGAAACTTGGGGTATCCAATGGGAGTCAATAAATTAATCCACATATGAATGATTGAACTGCATAAATAAAGCTATGAGCTCGACTAACGAGTTTATTCACTTCTTGGGAATGTTATGTGTAAAAAATACCGGTCCTGTTAGTAATAATTACGTAAATATTATTTAATAAAACAGTTATGGATGAATGTACATTTTAAATGGCATCAATTAATTAGCCAATACATTTGCAGATAAATATGTTTATGGTTCAAGACTTATTTCTTGTATAAAATGAAGGCTTTACAATTTATTTTACGATTAAGAATGTAAAATATGTATAAAAATAAAAGCAATAAGCAATGGTATGTTGTGGAGAGGAAAGGTTGTTTCGTTAATAGATGAAAAATACTTTACTGCGTATATCAAATGTTAATTAATAACAAATAATATTTGTCGATTAAGAGAAAACTCAGCAAAGATTTGGCGGAAATCGAAACAAGAATAGTTTGATATTGCTATGAATAACAAAGCTATTACGGGACAAAATATTACGAGGTGCGTTTAAGGTCAGTGATATAACATTAAACATGGCGTCTCTCCGAGCCGTAGGTAAAGTAAACAGCGCGTTTTGCCAAGTCGGAATCGATCTCGACCTCGATCTACAGGGAAATGCGACTTGCGCAACAAAAGCCAACCGCGATGACCTCGGCGCACTGATTAGTGTCCGTGTCAAACGCGACGACGCCCGTCCGCCGCGCCCGGCGGTCGGCGCTGATGGCGACGGTGCAAACTTCGCGGTAAATTACAAAAGCGTCCCGCCGGCAGTGGGTCACCGATTGCTGAATTCTCAATTTTCCATTATGTTAAAAAAAATCACACACACGAGTTAACGGGCAACGCGGCGTCGCGGCTACTGTGTGTGAAATTTATAATGATAACCTCGGAATCCGTAGCTAAGGCGATTATTTACGAGTGCTTTTAAAAATATACCGCCGAATGACTGTCATTTGTTTGAAGAAATAGGTCGATGGTATTTCTACATTACATTGCCCACGCTAGGACGTGCGAAAGCAAAAAAATAATATACTTTTCTCATATAAATTAACTTTGAAATTTCTATCAAAGTTCGTTGCCTCAGCAACAGGTGCACCGCCAAATAATTTTACAGTCCAAAAATAGAGCCGTTCGATGTTAGCCACACACGCGTCGCCTACTTTCGCGGTAGTTACGAGCGAGACGTGCCGCCGAGCGACCAGCCAGCCAATGGAAGATAATTAACAAAGAAATTGGCCAGAGACAGCTAGGCGCCTTACTTCTGTGGCCCGTCTTGCATTACGCCCCGCAATAATAACATACCTCGCTGACACGAGGCAATTAAAAATGACAGAACGCCCGTTTCCCACACCATCATCGGGTGAATGTTTCACGTGTGCTGTTGCTAGATGCGGCAGGACTGAAGACGTCGAGCAAATTGTACGAATCGAGGTGAAAGCGCCACAGCAGGGGCCACTAGTACCGTATAATCATTGTCATTACGATGATAACGTGACCTACAAATCATACCAATAATGCAGTTTAAAAGCAAATCGCAATGTTTATAAGTGGCGGTAAGTCACGGACGACGTCTGCGCCGACTTCGGCTCTCGCTCCGATTTGCATATCGCAAACGAAAGTGTAGCAGGCAGTAACATCGACTCGTATCGCTGTTCTACGCGCAAAGCTATTTTGCTATGAAGTGCAAAGACCCCGATAAATATAGTTTCATTTCGCAAAAAAGCGTGGCGGCCGCGGGCACTTAGTCCGCTACAGATTATCATCTAGTTTATCTTGAAACAGGTAAATAACTGAGAGTCAAACTAGGTGATCTCATTACAAGTTTCATCCAAGTGGAAGTACGATTGCATTGCGAATTATTAAACTCCGATTCATCTCAATATGGAGCGTTATCACTGACTGGGTTAAGACAATCAAATACCGAAGTGAACAGGGAAGTTTTGCTTCGTGCCGAACCGCACCGCGCAGAAGATAAACGGACGATCCAAAAACTGGTCCATTTGAATTTTAGCCGCTCCAGTTGACGCGTCTCGCTCCCGATTAACGTGCGAACTGCCCGCGCGGCAAGCGTTCGAGCTCTCTTTATTGCAGCACCCAAGCCAGCGTGAAAATAAACTTTTCATGCCTAAACGCGTCGATAATCGACAGTAAATAACCGGTAGTTGTTTAAATTTGGTCCAAAGTGGGCCGAGTGAAAAAGTGAAGTGTCGCTGAGTGCACCAGTTACCCAATTCACGAGAGCGGAACCGATGAAGACGGAAGCCCCGTGCCGGAGTTGCGGCCCGGCCGAGCCATTGTGGTGGCGGATTAGATAATGCGCCCGCGGGAGCGCTCTCGAGACAATGGCAACGATTTCGCACTTCAACACTAAGAGTGAGAGCGTTTCGACTAGAGGCTACGAGAGCATATAACTCGAGGACCAGTTGACACTGTTACATTTTCATCTTATATTTGATTGCAATTAAGCTATAAGTTGTAGTGTGGCCGATGTACTACAAATGACATAAAATGAACTAAAGATGAATGTAGACTAGACGTAGTATGAGGTGTAAGTGGAGAAACCATCTTCGATTTTCTAATGTATTTACGGGCGCGCCCCCAACAGCACACAATCATCAGCATTATTTAGTCCACGTCGCGATATCGGCGCAGTAATTGCGACGTCCCGTAAGTAGGCTGGCTGTGATGGATTTCAAAATATCGTCGCGTAGGTAGCCGCCGCTAACGATGTGTACATTGCAACAATCACCTTAATGGGAATTGGGAACGCACGATTCACGAGCCAGTGTGATACCCGCTGGCCAATTTCAAAATTTGTACTTTGTTGAGAGTTTATATATGGTCATATTTTGTTTTCAGAACTTCTACACTAATCGAAATTATTGTATTCATGATATATTATCATAGTCGGAAGTATTTTTTTATTCTATACTGTAGATTGTAATGTTAGTTCAAAGCGTACTTTCTACTGAAAAATGACAAAAAACGTAATAATATTTTGTGATTGTTTTAACAATATTATGTTGTAAATACCTGTCATAATAGTTTTACGCCCAGTGGAAATTCAATGCTAATTAATAGTTGAACACACCTGTACACATTTACGTACGTCTTATTTAATTAACGATAATACATCGTCTACATTATTTATCAAGGGCTTAAATTTTTTAGATTCGTCAATTTTAAGGATTTGTTGGAAGCGGTTACCTTAGAGTCAAGCACATAAATATTAAAAAAAATCAATTCTAACAGTAAAGAAAAAAAAAAACGATTTTGCACTTTGTAATTTCTGGTAGCTCAAATCTTATTCATAACTGTTTCAAAGTTACGTTCTTTATTATAATGAAATGCTTTTTGATGAGACACGAATCTCTTAATAGGTAAGATCAAACGCCGTCGAAGCGCAGGCTGCGTCCAAGTAGTTCGCGTTGAAAGTCAAGTTTCCAGTGACGACAAGAGAAATGAGTCGACAGACGGTGGTCACAATAGATTGTGAAACGTCACGGAGACAATGGAGAGAGCGGGTTCGAAGCGCGGGCACCGTGCATTACTAATCACGGCAGCATGCGGTTCCTAACAATCGACGTCACTGTACTGTGACTCGGTAAAAGCCAGCGCGCAAGGACGCGATAGCATCGCAACGCCGCCGCTCCGCGCAATCGTATTTTTCTTTTGGGTGACTTTTACATATCCGATTAAAAAAAAAAAAGAAAGTAAAGTCCACTTGACGCGCCTAGTGCAATCAGTCATCCTGTAGGAATACGTAACGATATGAATCTAGAGTCGCTTGTGCGTAAATGGAAATAAAAAGGTTGATTTAATTTTAATTATAAATATAAAGATTAAATACAATGGGGCCGTCGTTTCGCTTTTACATACCAATATAGGTATATAGTTGCCTGGAGTCCACAAGCGGTATAACCATGGAATTAAGTAATTACACGAAGAACCGACCACTCACTACTGTTCCGAATTATTATCACGTTAATAGTGCTAATTAAAAATTTTAATTTTAAATGAGCACACCATAGTTATGGAGATTTAATTCTTTATAAATGCTCAGTTATTTCAATGCATTTTATGTGATTTTATTTAAAAATGTGATATATATGATTCGAGAATGTAATATTTATATACCATAATATAACTTATACATTTTGTAATAAATGAGGAATGAGCAAATAGATGAGTAAATTTAAAGATAGGGCTGAGTGGTGTTATTTTGCGAAAGACCTGCGATCTTAAGTAGACTGTCACAAGCTGATGATGAAAATAAATCAGGTGCTTACATTAAAATCTTTAGGTGTCATTAAACACTCGGTGACGTTGGAAGACTACGACATACAAGAGAAACGCAGTGACGAGTGAATACAATGTAATTTTCATAAGACGCATGTTACTTTATTATTTTAAAAGGAATCCCCTCTGCGTATTAATTTAATTCTATAGTACCACCGAGTACAAAACGGCGGCATCGTGAGAAATAGGATCATTAACTTATCTCCACATTACGGATAGAGACCTCCTGTCGGCGCACTTATCATTTCGACATTCAATTAACATGAGGTATTTGAAAAGAACCTACATGCCATACAACCAGTCTTCTCCCATGCGATATTTATCATTTAGCTAAAAGCATAGTCAAGGCGCTAATGTAGGTAATATTATGAGATGTCAATGGGGTCAAATGGGTAAGATTATGAGATTGCGAGTCGATATTATATAATGTGAGGCAGGTAGCAATTCAAAATATTTTATTTGTAAAATTATATTGCAAGCAATGTTAAATAATCAATGGGAGAGTGCGAAAACTAATTTCATCCGTTCTCTATCTTCCAAGGAAACTAAGACGGGTCAGTATTTTTTCTAGAAATAAATGAACGGTAATTGTATTAATGGAATGCTGTAACTATTGCGCCACATTTTTAAAAAGGAAATTTCAAATACCCGTCAGTCTATTTAGGGATGAAGCCAACGTATGGTTGGGTCCCCACCACATGGATAGATATCTTTTAATCTATATTAAGCAAGTGCTCAAGAAATACCAGAAGTAACTTAGAGTGGAGGAGTGTAACGAAATCGAAACGATCGCTTTGTTAAAAGTGAACGACAAAAGAATCATGATTTGAAATAAGCACCTGTTGCGGTGGTATTGGTTAATTGATCTGTTTTGTGAGGGTTTCTTTTTTACACATAGATAAAAACAACGCGCTGTAAAAATATATTTATATTTAAGTGCCATATGTTGAAAGAACGTTTAATCATTAAATAGTTCATACAATTTGAGCTATGAGCAAATAGCACGCAATGGATAATGGGTATCCCCCTAGTATTGATAAACAAAATAAAGTACAAGTAGATAGTAAGTTTATATCGATTATTGTACTTCGATTATTCGGTCAAGTAACGTAAATTTTATTCTTTACTATTGATTACGTCCTACATTCGAACCAATAATTTGATTACTTTTAGCATGGGAGGCAGTGTTTAGAATGCTATAATAGAAAACAATTGTTTGCAATTTCACTGTAACTCAATTATTTTTTTAACATATAACGTATGTAGGACAATTTATGAAACACAGTTCACTGTCAAATCAATGTAATTATCGTAAATGTACTCGTAAGCCAAACGGTGTAAGTTACAACGTAAATAATAGCTGACGCGTGTAAGCCGCATTCGACGACGTATTTTTATCCTAAAAATAAATATCTGCATTATTCACACTTAATAATTGAAAGAAATACTGGTCATATTAATGTGATCTCAATGAATGTAAACAAAATCTACCCAACGGGTTATTTCGACCGTAGTGAAACGCTTATTATTGTATCTTTTTTATTGGTTAACTAACTTTTATTTCTACTTTATTATCCATGATATTCATTCCTTAACTCATTTGCTGTATTGAGTATAAATAAATAAATATACATCTACGACATATATTGTATTATTGTATAACTGAATTGGAGAGTTTATTCCATATAAAATTATTTATTCTATAAAGGAGAATACCTTACTCAAGTTACGACAACTGATGTAAACAATCTGAACAACACTCTGCACAGGTTCGAAAGGCATTTTATATTTGCGACTATTCAATACGATATCGGATACTGAAACAAAATCAATAGATAACCACTTGAGAAAAAAAAAACTTTTTGTCCGTAGGACTAGTAAATATTATAGATTTTATTCACAAATTATATCAAGAGTAATAGACGTTTTTATTGGAAATGTATAACATTCGTGATCATGTATTATACGTAAATGAATATATAAAAATACAAACTCCTTCGGATTTATACGGTAGATAACAGATAAAGTAATAAGAGAAATGGCTATTAGTTTTCAACTATCAAACATTGGTATTAATCACATAACCGAAAGTTCCAGCGCTTCAAGTCTACTCGAACTGGTAACAGATGCATATTTTAGATTTTTAATGTGCAATGTTTCGGGTCCTTTTTTACTTAATATAGCTGTAAAATGTAAGTGGCTATTGCTGGTGTAGAAATGAACAAATCTTTCTGTACTTAAATACTAAATACAATTTTATAAAACATCGCGATTTTTTTAATTTTAACTTTTTTAATTATTACTGTTATAGTCGCCTTAAATATAACAGAATACTTGTATTGTGATATAACTTATCTTTTCATCTCTAATATTTAAATTACTATCTCGTATAAAATACAACATATTATAAAAAGAAACGTGGAAATAGTTAAAACTGAGACTTTAGTTACGAACGGTAACGGTATTTAGTGAATCAATATTTTTCGACTGCTACTTCGAATAACCATTAGTTCGAGAATAGAAAAAAGTGATACAAATAATATGACCATAATAGATTTGTATATCAAAAATAAACAATAATTTAAAAATCATAAATGATGAATTATCTTTACCTCTTATTATGATAATCTCCCGTTTTGTAGTACTGGGTCCTTAATGTTATAAAAAAATTGCATGTTTATTTCAATTTAAAATATTCAAATTTAGGTTTCATATTTAAAACAATAAGTAAAAGTAATAATGTTATCTGTGTAAAACTACGTGTATAGGCAACTTTGTAACTAGGGCTAATTTAACGGCATCGTCATAATTTTAAAAAATAGAAAAAGCTACGCAAACACGCACCTCGCAAATAACAAGGATCTCACCTAGTATAGGGCGCAATCTATATTTACAATGAACAGCAAAGCAAAGAAAATATCAGGCAAATAAATTTAAAAAGCTCCTCGCGCAAATTCATATAAATTAAATTACAAATAACAGAGTAACGAGACCACACAGGATCAAAGCTTTCAGGAGCGTCCATTACGCTCCGCTTGTTGAGAGATAGGAAACTTATAGAAGGCTCCGCTTCGAACGTTCCCAGCTGGACTAACTTCGCGATCGAAAAGTTGTACCATCGTATTTGTTGATGAAGAAGTTTTCTACAGTTGGATTAGGAACGAAAATATTGATTAGTGGTAATCTTAAATTTAGGAGTAATATTTCCGAATGCTTTATTAGAAGACAACATTAGGATGATTAAGTAACTCTACACAGAGGAGTCAAAGTTACTAAACTGAAAAGGGAAACAAAATTCTTCATCACTCCCTCAATTTAAGTGAATTCTGGCATATATATTAAAAATTATTCATAATGAAACCTTGTGTATATTATAGCATATTACAATTAAGACAACAAAATAAATTACAATGGTTATTGCAATTTAAAACAAATAAAAATTCTGAACGCCAGTGACTTTTAAGTTTCATTTAGTAGTAAATTAAATGCGTGCACCCATTTCCGTATTGTTACGTAACGCGCTGAATAAATCACTAGCAACTAGTTAAGAAATTATTACAAAGTAATTAAACGGTGACGGTGACCGTATTTAATGAGGAAATTTTAATTAATTAAGCGTCCAATATCAAATAGTTGTGTTTAAATGGGACACTAAAAATATGTAATCGTCGGTACATTGTTTAAACTGTTTCAAGTTTATATCAAAAGGACCACCTGTGAAGAAATTAATTTTTATGTATATTATAAAGAGGTTTAATCACACGACCATTTCATTACTATACAGTTTTTAATACCCCGTTGTAAAACTATTTATAGATGAAAATACCCTACTTACTGTTATTTTCAAAAGAAAATTGTATAGTGAGTAATTTGCTAATGTACTAATTTTTATTAGAATTAGCAGTTCGAACGGTTAAACAGAAGTAAATAAAGGTAACTGTCTGTTTGTAATTGGCCATAATGCATATAATAATATGCAATATATTAAAGTACAAGAATGTAATATGTTCATTCTAACAGTTATTGGATCTACACGTTTGTTACTATCAACAACAAGGAACAGCGGTTACCGGTCTTCAACGCCGCTGGCCACCGTATCGCCGGGCTCGCAATAACTTTCAACACTCATTTTCACGTATTAAGACAGTTATCTCAGCCGCCGAAGGATGCCTTACCGCCATCGAGGTCGTCGCTCACTACAATTACATGACTTGACGTCTAGATAATTTTGCGCCATTATTCCGATGCAAGGTGAATGTGTGTCGCTGATGTGTTTAGAAAGGCTTTATGCGACGCTAACATTACACTTTAAGTGATTACGTTCCATTTTTAGGATAGGTGCACTAAGGTTTAAATTGTTTGATTAATTCTAAAATAACCGTAAGTCGATAAAGTAAATTACCATAAAGTACGTCTCGATACTAAAACTCTATTGTGCCTGAATCTATTAGATGATACTAAAAGTATATAGGTAAATACTGACTTCAGTTAAAAGTAGAATTAATCAATATTCTACTAAATACAGGCAATTGTAATATACGTAAATTATAGGAAAACAGAAAGTTTGATAATGCTACTGGTTTAATTATATTAAATACAATTATATTAAATAACCAATTCGAGAAGAGCTGATG
>DWQX01007228.1:0-10361 GCA_018245475.1 Pharmacophagus antenor | reverse complement strand
GTGGCGCAGTGGTTTATCTGCTCGCTTTGTAAGACGGAGAGCGTTCGATTCCTGGGCCGCAGGAATAGTGAAGTATGGATGATGGTATGAATTTTCGAACTCGCCTGGCTACTACTACCCTAAATGTCCATCTGCCGCCATAACAGCATTGCTACGTTCCGGAAGTCATGCATGTGAGAGCCAGAAGTATTCTGGGCGGGCGAACACGCTTCACTATCTACGACCTTCTTGTGTGTGTGTTCCTTCTTGAAAAATATATTTTCCTTATAAGATGTCTCTTGAATATTTAATTTTTTACGTATTAATATTGTTAGACATCCTATAAGAAAAAACTATTTTTCAAATTAAAGATTTTATTAAGGATTGGAAATATTGGTGTAAGTTATATCAGTTCCTCATTTACATGAACTACTTATATATCTCGTTTGATATGATTTTAATTTCATTGAAACGAAATAAAATTTCAATGAAATTTAAGTTCTCCGTACAAGCCTTGCGGCGAGTTCTGGAAGATTCTGCAGATTTGGTCTTCGTCGTATTAAAGGAAACTGTAACGTTTTAGTATCCTCATTATGAAACTTGAATTCACATCGTTTGAATTTAATTATTTTTACGTCGAAATAATCAGATAAATCTCAAGAATTAGCTACTAAAGAAGAAATTTCTGTAGTTATGTAAAAAAGATAAGTATCAAAAAAATTTTTTTTGTGTTATGCAATGATTTTGCAGTTTAATAAGTGAACTTAATTTTATTAACAGCAATGAGCTATTACTTGTCATTAATTTCATTTAATATTAAGTGATAAGGCCGTAGATGGTAAAGCCTACCCGTTAAGAATATTTCTAGCTCTCTCATATATAACTACCTAGACAGAGAGAGTATTGTTAATGCTGTCATGGACACAGATTGACATTTAGGTGTGGGCAGGTGAATTCGAGAAAAACCATACCACCATCCAAACTTCACACATGTGGCACAGGAATCGAACCCGTGACGTCCGTGTTACAAGTAGAAGTGTTCAACCATTTCGCCACGGAGTGAGGTTAAAATACAGTTGCGCGTACCTCCTAAAGTGAAAGTGAAATAAAATGTTTTATAAGTACTAAACTACTATAAAGTAACTACACAAATTGAAATCATCCCGCTGTTCACAGCACAAGGTTCGTTCTATAGCGATATTAGAATCTTCGGACTTCGTGAAGGACCGTGGAGGCTGTTGTGGAAGCGACGAAAGCGTACGAATTAATGACTCTAATAAAATAAATGTGCGACATTCGTTTACACGTCTCTGTGTTTATGTCTCATTTAAGGCGACATATACTTTTACAGCGGAGTCGTAAAGGGGCCCATGCGGCACTGTTTATCACATCGCTTCGTAAGTTGTTATTTAAGAAGTGTGCGCTAATAGATAACTTGATCTTACCACTGCTATACACAGATCCACTTCCGTATAAAATATTTGTACGTTTACACATGATATAAATAATAATCTTTCAATAATTAAAAAAATAATCTTTGTTATATCTATGTAAATGTAGTGCATTCTGTTGACTAAACGTTTAACTACTACCTATTTAATACAATTTGAACAATAAGTACGACCAGTTGTATAATTTGTACAGTAGAAGTTGGTTGATACATAATGATTATATCTAAGTTTATAAAAATATTTCAACACTTTATACGAGTTTAATCACATTTTGACAGTAAAGCATATGTAATGTGAAATTATTACTCTTAATATTAAAAAAATAATAATTACATTGAGTAATCCAATTACATTATAGTTATAGAAAAGATTTAACTTTTAAAGAAAACTGTTCGGGTGGCTTAAAAATATTTTGTATATTTTTAAATTCAATTAAAAATATACAAAATATTTTAAAATGAATTTCCATTAAATAGATCAACCAAAAAAGAAAATTACAAAGACTTAGATGTCATAAAAATACAAAAAAATTATTATAAAATAACAGTAACTCGATCGTTTTTAACGACATTTTTAAAAATAATCACCTGTCATAACAAACAATCTGTCACAATGCTGAAATCTAGATCAGAACGCTCACGCAATGATTTATCGGGCACAATTAGCACGATTTAAGAGAATCACGTTCGTATTAACGAGCGGCATCATCCATTACTGAAGCCGTAAATATTTCGTCGGGGCGTAGCTTGCGCGGCGACGCCAAATGTCGTAACGGAAAGAAAAAAAAAAGATGCTTCACCTACTAATATGCCAACTTCTTTTTGTGATATAAAAAGGAAAAAAAAAATTCCATTCCACAGAAACTCGGAGTTGTGACTGAAGTACACGAATAGAATTCTTTCTCTTCCTCGCTAAATTTTCCATGTGGTGGTGGGACCAGCTTACCATATTTGCATTTTCAATTTAAACTGTCCTTGACTTTGCTATCAGTAATATGGTACTCACATATCTATTCGATCTCCATTTTTCCACCTTGTCTTAGGTCTGGCCTTATATCCGCCTCGGGAAGAGAAATTTGCAATGCCAAATTGTTAATATTTTTATATAATTTATTATTTACATTATATAAAATGCGAGAGTTTTCTTAATGTGAGTTCCGCTGAACAGATTTATTTGTACGTCAAAGAAAAATGTGAAAACCATTCAATCACACATGTACTTATACAAAATGATTTATTTTTCACATGAAGCTATAACTCGTATGTAGCAGAACTGGTACAGAATTTACCAATACATATTGAATACACCTAGTTGATCTTAAACACACGAGTCGGGAGTTAAGCCAGGTTGAAGCCAGCTTTATTAGCGTAATTTGAAACTCGTGTAACATAAAACTCCGTAACATGAGATACCGTAAACTGTATGTATTGAATGCGAGAAGCTACAAGGTCAGGCTTAACAAAATGAACTCTTAGAATATTTTTTTTCAGTTATACTAAAATCTAAAAGACGACATTAACATGCTAATGTGAATAGCTTAATAATTGAATAACAGCAATATTTAATTTAATTAGGTAGTAAATATGTTGAATGCCTGTAATATTACAATAACAATTATATTCGAATAGAAAGTATTCATGTATCACGATTATTAGAATCGAGATGATGAAACTTGATAAACTTGAATAATACGTAAACGTAACATCTATTTGATAAATTATGCAGGAAACTATAACAAACTCAGACTGAAGAACCAACTCTCTCGCTCCGATATCGCACGAAACTTACTACAGTGTATAGTTTATGAAACGATGTAATCGGTAAGCCATTTGCAGCTATAGAATTGATATTGTACGGTGTTCTCGATTGTTGGGTAATCGACTTTTGTTCGTATGCGATTCGATTATATGGCAGAATGTACAGTTTCCTTTATCCGAATTTTTATGATTCGACCGTACCGACGCTGACGTCAAAACTGTTGTCGTTAGTCTTTATTGTTTTTACCATTCACTAGTCAAGGTTCAGTTGAAATTAATGTAGAATTGTTAATAATTTAACATTTACGTTTTAAGTGATTGCATTTAGATAATGGATACAAAGAAAAAATTTGATCGACTTATTCTGCATAAATCAATTTAAAATATCTTTTGTCATTAAATTCTAATAGTCAAGCAATATTAGGTACTTATAGGTTAATATACATCATTATCCATATTATTAAAATTAAATTATTTTATGGTTTAGTTTCATTTTATTGCATTTTTTAAAAAATTGGACTTAAATTTACGTTGGCTTTAAAAAATAGTAAATTTTTCGAACGTATTTTAATATTATGTGTCATAATGAATATTTCTGATTTGTTACAGTTAAACAAAAAATTACTTCAACGGCTGTTTTGGGTTCGATTCCCGGGCCACAGGAGTAACATCTGGATGATGGTAAGGTTTTTCGAACCCGCCTCACTAGCTACCAGCCATAATATCAATCTGATATTTTAACAGCATTGCCGTGTTCAAATAGTCATGCCATCTACCTCATTGTCACTTAACATTAGGTGAAATCGAGGCCATGTGTTAGTAGGTCAGAACTGATAAAAGAAAATTTCATCGAAGTCACGTCGAGTGGCGCGATGCAATTTTCTATTGATACCACATTATCGTGTCATGAACGACAAATGACAAACAATGTTAGTGTAGGAATTCTAATTGGTTACCGCCCAGACGCCGACGCGTTTGCATAAGCTGCGCCAGCATCGGGCGCTTTATTTTTGCACGTTCTCAATTTCCCGCCTCGCTGGCTGTCTCGGTGAATAGATATTAATTTACATGAATAAATAAAATTTGCATTAGGAGCGTCCAAGGTGCCGACGGAGGCGTAAGAAGACTGCTACTTGAGTGCATCGCGTTCCCGAGTTACGTCATTGTGACACACGTCAAAAGTAATTTACGTGTACAGGATGTTTGTTTTCGTATATCATTAGAAACGATCAGCATTTAAAACATTTTCGCTATAAATATGTTTTTTTTCTTTTAATTTTCTTTGAATCGTATATAACGAATTAAATATTTTTTTAATCATCCGGTTTTGATAGTAAGAGCATACCTCAAAAATAGTCATAGAAGGTTTTAAAATAAATTTATAACTTTAACAAGATCCGGATAGTAAGAAATGATTAAATTTGCACCGGTTAATTTCTAGTAAAACATTGTATATTTATTACAAGTTTATTTATTGAATTTTATTTTATCGAATATTTGGTCAAGGATATATTTCGTGGTGTTCGCTCATACATAATTAAAAATAGCATATCCGTGATAATAAAAGTAAGCTGCACACTTATTATATTATCTATTTTCTAAGCACTCTGTAGATGTCTCCGGCTCCCATTCCGGCATTCCCCCGAGGCACCCACCTAATGCATTTTGTTCATGATAATTCCGTTTTGTATATTTACCTTTTGGGGGCGCGACACAGAAATTTCACTCCAATTTGTTATTATCATATTTTAAAAAAATTTACAATTAATTGAATTTAAAATTTCATTACGTTCATGTGTGTGCGTGCACATTCGTTTCTAAAAATATTTTTTTGGGAAACTTTTGGTGCTATAATTAGAATAGAAGCGACAATTTTCATCATAACTGGACGTCGTTCGTCCCTCACATCTGAGGTCAATTCACACGGATTGTTTATAAATAAAAATACATATGTATTTTTAGTTAGTTACAAATACGATATCTTGGGCCGGTAGATCACGGCTTGCCTTCTATGACATGGAGGACTTCAATTTCAAATAACGATACGAGTAAGTGATAATGAAGCCGTAAATAGAGAAGCGTGCTCATCTAAAATACGCTGTCTTACTTCTTTGATTGCGGTATATCTAATAGAAACGCTATTATGGTGGTGCTAGCGCCAAGCGGATTCGAAAAAATCTTACCATCATCCAGTCTGCATAACTCATATTTCTTAGGAATTGAACCCGGAACCTCCGTGTTAGATGTTTACCATTCGATGCGCCACAGAGACAAGAACTCGCTGTCAGTCGGTGAATGGGCATGTGGAAAATAAAAATTCTTATTTATTCTTCGTAAACTGTTAATGGGTGGTGGTGATAATTAACGAATGCAACAAAATTTCTTTATTGGGCAATCATATTTTTTTATGTTTGCCTTTCTGAAATGTAATATCAATTTAAATTCTCAATTTAATAAAACGAATCAAAAATTAGAGGTTCACTCTCTGAGTTCACATATTCACGCATCTAAAAATAAATTTCAGTGGTACTCTTTTGACAATGTAACTTATTTATGCGGGTGGGAAATTTCTTTTCAATGTTTACTTAACAAGCATCTGGGGTCTGCGTTTGTAACGTGATAGATCGCCTCCTACGACGTCCGATCTTCAATAAGCCTGAATAATTTGTGGGAAAAAAAATAGAAAAAAAAAATTACCCAAATAAATGCCCCGGAAGCTTCAGCGAACAAAGAAAACCGTATCCAATTTCGTTCGTCGAATTTTAATTAAAAAGTATACGTACGTAATCACAGGAGATTTAAGTTTGTTTACAAGGTCGAGCATGGTTTTTTTTTCCATAAGACTAGTAATCATTTGTGAGGTACCACATTTCAAACGGTATAATCATACATTACATAACTTATAACATTGAATTAAAATATTGTTATTGTCTACTAGACGTCGATTGCTTAGTGATTTTCTTGAAAATACTAATATTGGAGTTTTATTTTTATTATTTTAATATCGCAAATGTATAAAAAAATATTTAATAGTTGAGGTTAGTTCAAGCGACGAAGTTCTTTAAAAAACAATTAAAAAAAAACTATATAATGTTAATATTTCGTGTATATGTATGAACAAAAGGTGCCTCTGTAGCGTAATGGTGTATCGCTTTCTTCGTAACGCAAAGGTCCCGGGTTCAATTTCCTGGCCACCGCGAGTAGTGGTGTCTAGATAGTGTTATGGTTATTCAAACACTTGGGCTGCTATCGCCCTCATTGTCATTTAACAGCCACAACAACCTTGCTTTGTTTTGGTAGGCATACATTTGAGCGAACACGCATCACCATCTACGGTGTCATTGTTACTCAATTTCCAGTGAAGCCGAATTCAAAAGTGATATAGAGCCATTTATAATACTTTCTGCATAAAACGAATTCAAAATTTAAATACATCAGTATCAAAATTCTCAATTTATTTTTAATAGCCTTTAAACGGGGCAATGTCTTCACATAACAGCTCCTTCAGTAATAACCAGATTTTCCACCTCGTATTTCTCGTATTAAGCATTTTGTTGAAAGCCCTTTTACCCCGCCAGCCCCTGTTCATTGCGTATCTGATATCATCCCCTTGAAATTATGAAAGTGTATAAACATTTTCACACCCCGCGTTGACTCGTCCCCTCATTTCCACATTTCCGCCTGTAAGTTATTATTATCAAATCAGCCTATAGGTACCTGGTTAGATACCCGTTGCATGTCGATTCAGTTACTCCCCCCAGCGTAATGGATAAATAAGATTGTATTTGTGTTTCCAAATTATGCTTTACGATAATTTAACTTTGTTTTGGGAGGGTGAAATTTTAAAGGGTTTCCCGCATTATTTTCCCTTAAAGAATATATTTAGGTACATTAATATAAGATTGTTCGGAATCCGTAATTTTTTTTTAATTATCATGTTATTTCTTTTTTTTTCGGTATTTTTTTGGAAAAAATTGCTTCCATAATGATTGTATATTTTTAGGTATTAATATTTAATTGTTTTATAACATAAATTGCTCTACAATAAAGTGTATTATTTTTTAATTAATTTTAAGAGCTGTAATTATTTATCTCTACACAAAAGTTAACTACCATCTAGATAATGTCTATCTTTGATATTTCTGATTTTTATAATAAAATAGCGGCCTTTATCAAACCATTTCCACGTCATTATGTAGTTAGATCTGCTTCTACTACCACTATTACTTAATACATATATCTCTGTGATATAGAATATTTCTCTCGGTGTTATTTTAAACAAGTTTACAGAAACATCTTTACGGCTACTAATTTAAGCTTCAAAATTGCATTAGGCTTTTTGCGTAGCGCCGCCGACTTTGTTGCAAGTTGGGAATCGTCAGCTGTTCTATTAAAACTCATTTAGTGTACGTGATAACAAAGAACCGAGCCGGATATGGGCCTGTTTGCATAATCCATGCATCAAACTCCGTCGATTTTCTTTTGATGCACGCCTGCCGGCATCGAGAAAATGTCTACGTTTAAGGGGTTGATATTAAAATTTTCCATCTTTCTTCCTCGATAGATAAGAATGCATACATTACGATAAAAGAAAGACAAAAGGGTAAGATTTTCTACATCGCAATTGGTTAATCGTTCTTAGTGAACCTTGCTGGAAGAAGAAACAAATTTTTGTCACCTATGATGACCAATATTAAATGATAATGAGGAAAATTAAGGAGTAACTAACATGAAAGCCCTGTTACAAGTATGAAAGTTATATATGTCCTTTATATTCATCCAATTAGAGGAAGGCGTTATTACGGTAGAATGCATTATTTGATTAGTTCGTAAATGTAACGAGCAAGATTTGGGATAATGGAGGTAAATGATAATATTAATGTTGCTTCGTCTACACTTAATGGTAAAGGAAATTCACTGCCTTGATGCAATTGTTCACCGCTTGCCTTGTAACAATGGAGTCGGGACAGTTGGAAGGTTTCCTCGAAACAACCTGGCCAACCACCTTCGACGTTAATCTGCCGCGATAACAGCATTTTTGTGTGTCCGCAGTGATATATACGGGTTAAAAGTATTCTGGGCGAGTACGCTTCACCATCCACGGCTTTACTGTCACTTAACATCAGGTGAAACTGAAGTTATGTAATTATTAGTTAAAAATCCATTGCCAATTAAAAAGCCTGATATAAGGGTAGTAAGAAAAATATGGCTTGTAGCGAACCTTTCATGATATTACTACGTGTTTACATTACACCTAATGGTTTAATTTT
Organism: Pharmacophagus antenor; assembly: GCA_018245475.1. NCBI lineage: Eukaryota > Metazoa > Arthropoda > Insecta > Lepidoptera > Papilionidae > Pharmacophagus > Pharmacophagus antenor. The sequence goes on along the minus strand of DWQX01007228.1, from coordinate 1,904 downwards.
AGCGCGAACCTGTAGAAACTGATAACGTACGTACAGAAGGTCCGTTAGTACCCGCCGCCCCAGAGCCGTTAATATTCATTACTTACCGACTCTGGAGAGTCGGTGCACAGACAAATCGTCGATCATGTAGTAAAACCGTCAGTCGCAAAGGTGCTGGAAGTGCAAACGAATATCGATACATCGCATCGTTATGTTAATATCGATATCGATGTTATAATTTTCATATAAAAAAGTCGATATATTGTTACGTAACAATAATTAGTGCATTTAAATTTCGTTACGAAATGCATTAAGATTAATGAATAAATATATTACGTTAATAAATGTAGAAACTTCTTTAAATAAGCTATAAAGTCGGTCATAAAGAAGTATCCTTTTAGATACCTGGAATTTTAGATTGGCACATTTATATGTGAAAAACTAAATATCGACATCTCGGGCAAATAATATCAATGTGTTTGTACTTTATCGACAAGCACAGTCAATCGTTTCGAAGTGTTCGAACACAACGCTTTGCAGCAGTTTACTTTATTAATTATTTCATGCCAACCGTAAACTACAGTCTGTCTTTTTTTCTCTATGGTTTTTTAATCTGTATAAACTGTTGCGATTGGTATTAAAGAATTACGTTGATTTAATTATCTACATGAATTATTGTAGTCTGATAATGTCAGACTCAGTCTCATCAGACGAAGCTGGTAAGTTTCGTATCGTATATATAATTCATTGAGATATTCTGTTAAGTGCAGTAGTTTGGTATTAATATTCATTCTAGCACGTCTTAGATAAGCCTTTAGTGCATATATAAAGCATACTAAAGCAAACGGATTTCCGCCCGTGGCTCTCTAGGAGTTTCGAATAAGTATTTTGTATTTATAAATTAAAATATTAATTTTTAACATTAATCATTATTTTTTTTTATTTTATAGATTCGTACTTAACCACAACCTCACCTGATGTTAAGTGATGATTCGGTTTTAAGGGGTAAAGCGCATAAATCTAAAAGTAGCCTATTCGCTTGTCTGTTGATTATTTGTAATTAAATACTTATATAATATTTACACAATAGAGTAGCGTTTTTAATAATAACCAATACGTTGGAATATTATGCGAGGCATTAATAAGCCCATATTTAAAAACTATAGTATTAAAATCCTTAAATGACGAAATTGAGAAAATAATCAAGAAAATAATTTTTCTTATACTTGAAAAGTACTAATAACATTTTAGTGATTCATTAAAACAAAATTTCGTAATTGATTATTTAGTTTTTTTACTTGTGTTATTGGGTCATGGTGTTCTTTAAACTCACGATTGAGTCATAAAAAGATAAAAGAAGTGTTAGTTAATATTTAACATGTAAATTTATTGTAATATATCTCAGAGCTAACGCATGTTAACAAAGGTGTTTAAAATCACGATATTACAAGATGAAAACATATAAAACGATGATAATATCTATGAATAAATTGTCAAGTACTGCGCTCCAACTTCAGGCGGCCGAGATCAACGCTCAACAGTTGTAATAACACGATATGGGGACGTATAATTTGCTGTCTCTTTTTCCTGGGGCTTATCTCTGCGCGTCCTTTCGAGCCTGCGGAATTGGCGGCCGTAATTGTTATTTCAATTTGAGTACGGGATATACCTTTATTTTTTTTTCTCGACCTTCTCTCGCTGTCGTCGCTTGTAGCGACGGTGTCGTCCAACGAATTGAAACTCATACAAAAATGGTTTACTTCTATGTTATGTAAAAAAGAAGCTTTATTCCATTTTTATATTCAAGTCCAACAGAAAAGCGCATGACGTCACGAGCCACTGCAGAGCTTAATGGGAAATGCGATCGTTGTCTTTAATCGAATTTGATCGTAGTGAGCTTTGATGCAGCTTAGGAAAGTTTACGA
>DWQX01007227.1:0-10362 GCA_018245475.1 Pharmacophagus antenor | reverse complement strand
TATATATATATATATATATATTTAACAGCCGGACACATAATAAATGCAAATGTTCATTATATGAATGTTTGTCGTAAGCGGGAAATGAATGCGTTGCCCCACTGGTGTAAGAGGCAATGTTACTGCCGTTACACCCATGAACCAGTCGATAAAAAAAGAGTAACAGTTTTATTAATAAATAGAAAAGTATTAATCTCTTTGACATGATATAAGCCAACAGTGACGTTTCTTGTCGCGGTGTCAGGACTTAGTCCTTAGTTTCATACGAAAACTACAATACACTTTAAAATACTTACAACGTGTATTTTAAGTGATTAAAATTTAACTTTTATGTTCAAAACGTTGCCAATATTTTAATCGATGACGAAGTTGTGCGGTGACAATGTCCACAGCCTTTTTTTTTTAACGTAAGGAAACGCGTAACGAATACCGCCCGACCGGGGGAGGTTCGGAACGGTTGTGTGGGACTCCCCGGGAGTGAAGCTCCCTATATACCCGCTAAAACCTCACGGTGTTCCGTCTGACGCCGTCTTTCGCGGCAGCGGTAAGCACCCCTAAACGCATTAAGTTTTACCGCTCAAGTTGCATTGACAAGATAATACAACTATAGGTCCGCATTGGTGCAGACGGTGGTGTGATTTTCCTTTCACATTTGTCCGCTTAATAATAAATAAAAGATAAACTAACTTAATAACGTGTAAATATAATGTATATGCCAGCAAGTTCAAGCACATTCTCTAAACACCTTAACAAAATAATCTAAATCGTATTTATTAATGTTCAATTGATTTGATTTGATTTTTTGCATTTTATATTATGTTATCAATGTATATATTGCCGTTTCTTTTTGAAATTTTAGATCTCGTATTTTTTTTTCCGTTTCGTTTTCCACTATATGTCGTTTATTAATTTTATTTTTACTATATTAGCACTTAAGATTCGTATGCCTCATGTTGTGTCCGTCTGTTATTAGAAATGCAATAAAAGTGTAACCATAAGTACGTGTTAATGTATGATAGCTTCATTATAATTTCACTTGATGGACCTGAATAAATAAATATATAAGGTATATAAATATAATACTTTTACAACATTTGTGTCTCGAAAAACATACGTAGACATACGTAGTAACCCCATCATTTGATACTATCAGAAACGTGTCACGCAAATTGTAAACATTATTTCGACTGAAGATCGACTCTGAGTACACATTACGAGCCGATCGAACCAAATCCATTTCGTTTTCGTGGATTCGAGATAAGGCCATTACGTACGGAACAAGCGCGATGACATTTTCACTTTTTGTTCTATTGTTTAACCCTTTTGCGGACGGGTCGCTTCGGAATGTGCCGTGCCGCGGTGACGAGCTCGCGTCGCCGTCCACGGCGCTCCGAGTGAACTGTTCACGTTTCATATTATGCGTACGTACGCGGGCGTCCACGTGAGACACGTGCACGCGGTCCTGGGCCCTATCAGCTGCTTACGCCGAACGCATGCATGACTTATTTGGCATATTTGATGGTTTACACAGAACGCATATATGCGCTGGTAATCCACGTTTTCCACAATATTTCGCCAATGTCAAAGTATAGAGTATGCTTATCGTAAGACGTGTCTGAACAAGCTAAAGATTACAGTGAATTAAAAGTAAGAAATACGAAAGGATATACATGAGTTATTTGGCATATTTGATGGTTTACACAGAACGCATTTATGCGCTGGTAATCCACGTCTTCCATAAGATTTCGCCAATGTCAAAGTATAGAGTCTGCTTATCGTAAGACGTGTCTGAACAAGCTAAAGATTACAGTGAATTAAAAGTAAGAAATACGAAAGGACATTCACAGATACGCGACGCTGTTTACTGCTGCTGACCCACCTTAAATAAAAGACAAACACAGTTTTTAACAATGTATTAATTATATAAGATGGGAGAAACAAACTAAAGCCTAATGTTTTATTACCGGTAATTTTACTTTTTGACTTCGTTCAAGTTTTATCCCCCTTGACATTGCAGATTTGTTTATTCATCACCCAATTTTTCTGAATGTTATAGTATGTAAGGCGTTTATCACATTGAGATAATAATATTTTTTTTATTCACATTACGATGGAGTAAACTAGTGGAGTAAAGGGTTAACACTGAATACTAAGGCTTATTACGTAGAGGGTTAAAAGTATTAAGATTATATTGAGCGTAAAACGATTACATTGTGATCAAGCCCTCTATAAATAAATAATAAAAAAAAACTCTGATTCTTTATTTCACGACATCTAGTTAAAAAAAACACATAAATATAATAATACATTATTGCACAATGTGTTTAATAAATAGTTATTAATTATTTTAGTCATTACAAATTATATAGACCAAAAGAAACGACAATAAGATAATCTGTTAACGGGAAAGGCTATTGAGATTTCATTAACGACTAAGCTATTACTTAAATTGACATAATATCATTAAGCTGAATGAGTACCTAAGATACTTTCAATAACAGAGCAACCGTTTCAAGGTTAAGTCAAAACTTAGCGGTAAAAATTCTTTCAAGTGCTACTGAAATATTTTTGACGACTTCACTCCCATTTAATCAACATGGAACAATCACAGATGGTAATAAAACTTTCTTAAAAACCATCATGAAGTAAATAAAGTTATTTATAAATCTCAGCCTATTTTTACTGCAGAACCCACCCCAATGCTTTCTACACCAGACTCCTATTATAAGTAAGCTGACACTTGGACCCCAGACTTTAGTGTACCAAATCGAAATTAAAGGTATTTTAATGTGTAACATTTTTAATCTATGTTAAAGTATTGACATTGATTATATGTTTCAAATAATAACAGAATAAATATTATGTCCGTAGAGAAAAAATTATTTTCTAATAATATTACAAATTATACTTTTATAACATTATAAGCTTAAAACTTTTTCCGTTACAGTCGAGGATACTTACTTTTTTTGCAATCTCAACAAGAGTTGTTGTCTATAACCGGTTTTAGGTAGAAAAATGTACGAACACGAAAAGACAAACCGAGAGGGCAGTTTTATAAACTATTATTTAACTTTTGCATGTGCCTCTCTTATACAATAGAATGCGGTGAGAAAAAAGTCATAAGTTTTTTTTTCTTACTTTACTATTTTCTCTCTATCTTAATAAAACATAACATTTCTTTTTTGCCATTGATTTTATATTTTTTAAAAATTATTATTGGAAACTAATTCACACATCCAAAGTAATCATTATTGGAGTAATTAATCATTTGTACATGCGGTAACTGTGGCGCCGTACCTTTACCTTTTCTTACTTTTTAAACAAGCATGTAGTCATTATAATTAAGAAAAAATAATAGTCCGATCGACTTCCGCCCGAAACTTTAACTAAAATATTTACGGTTTTAACTTATTAATTTAAAAATTTATCTCATTTAAATATGTTTCATACATATTTGTCGTTATTAAAAATTAACGATTTTCTTAATAAAGCGGTAAAACTTCCGAATCTTCGAACTAATAATACTTTCGTAATGCAAAGCACAAGCAAACTGAATAAAATTAAAACAAAAATCAAGAAAAGGTTTCTTTGGTTTTTTAATGTTGGTTTTTTAATATTAAATATGTTATAAATATATTTCATATTTACACGGCTTTTTGATTAACATCTTAACGATTACGTAATTATTGATTTAAACCAAAAAGAAAAACGAAGTCGAGAAAATTTGGTCAATACGGATACATTGCAAATAATTAGGTCATTTAGTTAATCAATCAATTAGAAAATTACAACAAAATCATTATAGGTTTGTTAAAAACGTGACTAGCGAATATATAATTACGAATAACTGAATACGATTTACCTCATTCCAGTTAATACGTTTTATAATATTAATGTCAAAAACATTTCGGAAATTGTGAATGAATGGGTAAGTTATAAACAACTTTAATTAAATTTTAACACAATTTCTATCCATTATTAAATTATTGCGTATATTATAATGATTGAAACAACCCCGCGCACCTAATTATTTAACAATGTGCATTTGTATGAGCTACAATATATCAAATGTTTACACGTGTCGATTCCAACTGAAAGCACTTAGCCTTGAGAATATATACATACATACAACCATTTATCAATTACGTAACATCAACGCTTCCTACATACGCTCCTTATTTCTGTTATGAAAGTGAATATAACTTTACGAACATTATATATTGCATGTTCTTAATACTTAAAGCGAATCAATAACCTAATAAACAATGAAACAATATAAAATATAACGTAACCTAAAATGTGGTGCGCTACCGACGTTTAGTTCTGAAAAGCGTGTCAAAGCGTTTATTAACCGCGGCGAGATATAGAAAAGTTGTTTTTGAACAAAGAGAAGTGGACACGAGTCGAAAATAATATCGTGGAGAGGCCCAAGAACTCTGAGCGGATGTTATATAGCTACGTAGATAAAACCTTCCGCCGATGCCAGCGCTACCGGTGGCCGTCGAGTGAAACGTACTTCATGCCGTATACAACCCGCCACAAAAGTTTCGATGAGTAAATACGTTAAATATTTTTGTCCAAAAAAGTCTTTTACGTATTTTATTTGTCGAAAGACAAAATTTTTGCAACGAACAGGTTTTATTAGTTAAATTAGTTATTAAATTTCAGCAGAAAACAAGAATCAATTGGTTAAATAGGAATCGATAGGTTAAAACTAAGCTAATTATTTAAATAAAACTTCTGCACCATGCAGTAAATACAATAGTTATAAACTTAACTAGGTAGAAATTAAACAGACTTTTAGTTTAAATTCATTTGTCCATTTATTAAAGACTCAACATACAACTAATTAAAATCCTTTAGAGTGTGCCCAGTCGCGGACAACGTTTACATAATCTCCTTTTATTTCTATAAATTTTCCCAACTCGTGAATTCTTGTTTCTACGTATTTTCCTGCAGACTCCTTTAAATGAGTCTTAATGATATCATTGAGAAGCCAAATATCGCCTTCAATTTTTTTAATCATTGTTATTTTACGCATTCCCCTGAATGTTATATTGAGGTAAACTGGTAATTCATGGTTCTTCGTTCTCGATATAAAATATGGCAGACTCGTAGCTTCTTCCCGTGGTGGTATCCAACCTGATGGATACTTTTCCTTTGGTGTGACAGCAGGAATGGTATCGAACGGTAATAGTCGCTCCACATATGTCCATTCTGGTGGATTCTTTACGACCTTAAACTCGTATTGTTCCTTGACTTTACGTACAAATGGAGATTTGGCAAAACTGGAATAATTCTTCGCTGCATTTGCAATCTGTAATCAAATATGTAATAATATTTACTAACATATTATCGGAAATTTTAATCATAATAATAATAATAATTTATAATTACTTTATTTTTTTAGCATATAAAAGTGTATGACATTACACTAAAATTAATTAAAAGGCAATTTTTGAATTCAAAAATTATTTATGTTAACTTTTAAAAAACAATTAATAAAAATATATAAAGTTTCACTGTAGTGAGCTGTTTGCAGGGTTGTACGTCCATAGTACTGTCACATGTCGCAGTTGAGGCGACATTACAACACGACGCAAGTGAAAATAATTGAATAATTACCGATAGTGGTCCCGGGGAGACTTTTGTACACAAATCACTTGAGTTGTTCGGGATCTGTGCAATTTTTCCAGTAAAAAATCGTGCAAACGCACACTGTGAACGCCACACGGTCGCCATTTTGAATAGCGAATAGAGCGATTGCTTGCTACAAGAGCAATAAGAACTATATTATTCGTTTCGAAGGAAACATTATGGCGGACGCCTGCAGACATTTGGGCTTTTCAAAAATCGTTTTCTAAGTTTTATCGCGTGTTTTTATTGAACTTTTTCGCATATTATGTTGTGTTGTGTGTCGAAATAACTATTTATTGTGGTTTTTGGCTGTTCCGTGGGATAGATTGTGAGTATTTTATGAGTACATTACTGAGGTGCGCCACGGGTAGGGAAATGATTTGGTGCTTTCTGTGTTCGACGCACACGCACTCACTCAGCTGGTAGGTGGCGTTAGGTGTCAATTGAGATCTAAACCACCAAAACATACGATTTTCATGACTTTTCCGGCGGGATTTTCTAAATAATTAGCCGCGTGAAAGTTAAATTTGATTTATATTCGGAATAGTGACAACTTTGTTTTGCTTTTTACGCAGTAAAGTATAGTGTAACGAAAATAAAAATCTGTCAAAATAGTCCGCGAACTTGTTGAATAAAGTTCGTCAACAATGTTTACAGTGTTGTTTTTAAGATGTTTTATAAGCAATTTACAGTGTGATATTCTTAATATTTAAGTTCTTTACAATTGCTACAGCTGTTGTTTATATGAATAGAAAAAGATAACATAATTTAATCTCATAAATTAAGTGTGTTAGACCTGTAACTTTTCATAAGTCTTTTTTTAATTTATTTTTAAAACTTCAGTGACTAAATTATTACCTTTACATTTTCAGGACCAGATGGCATGCTGCAGAAGCATTGTACAAGACTATTATTACTAAAAGTTAGGAAAAAAAAGTTTTACCCCAACCAAGGAAGATATATCAATATTTACTCACTTCATACAGTTTATTATATATAATTGTTGAGGATTTTATGCTCCAACATAATTGGTGGACTTGTAGCTGACCAATCTGTATTTTCATCTGCTTCAATCAATTTTGATTGATTTACTAAGTAAACTGACAGTCAGCTTTTGCCTGATGTCTGAGAAAAGGAGAGATCATTCACCACACATTCCATCATGAAAACTAAACAGCTGAAAGAGGAATCGGACAAGAGTGTTGATGAGGATACTATAGAACCAAAGACTCGTGCCCGTAAAAAAGCCTCTGATACAGCTGAAGAAGATAAGAACAAATCTAATCAAGATGAACAGAAACCATCCAAAGAGCCCAAGAAACCCGTGGGTAAGCCCAAGGCAGTAGTTAAGAAACGACCTCTCGGCATAAGGAAGACTTTAAGAAGTAAAAAAGTTATTATTGCAAAGGAGAAACTCAGGAATGCTGTGAAGCATACTGGTAAGAGAGGAAGGAAACCGGCAATAAAATTGGAAACTGAAAATACTCAAGAAAAAGAAACCGTCCCTTTGATACCTGTATCTGAAATAAAGAAGGAGCCAATTGAAGATACTAATCCCAAATCTCGGTCCTCCAGCCCAAAAACAGCTGGCAGAAGACAAAGGCTTAGCTCTGATATGGTCATGATGAAATCAGTACTAGGAGATTCTCCTAACACACTGGTGTTAGGACCGCGCACCAGTCCCTACTCAATGCGTTCAGAAAGAAGTAACAGTCCATCTATGTTCGAAGGCAAAAATTTAAGAAGCGGTAAACCAAGGAGTGCTAAGAGCAAACTCTTAAGTGAAGTGGTCATGAAGGAGCAAAAGAAAAGACGGAGGCTGCTTTCGGACTCGAAGGCCACAGAAGTTGTTGAACCTGGTGATGAGTGTAAAAAATTAAAAAGGGGACGTTCCTGCTCAAGGGATGGCAGCGAGTTCTCTAAATGCTCGGATGTCACTGAATCTGATGTTAGCTTGAGTGAAAACCTTAATGAGTCGGACAACAAGGAGCTCAACAAAAAATTAGATAAAATTAAGACTGACTTAGATGTAGATATTGAAAATAATGTACAGGTCTCTACTGTTGGAAAAGTGCCTTCGCTGAGTGACTGTAAAGTGACGGAAGCCAAAATGGATACAGAGACTAGTTCCCATGTAAATGAAAAGGAGAAGAAGAAATTGAGCTTAAAGAGGACTGTTTCTATAGACTCTGACAACAATAATAGTAATAGACTTAAGTTAGAAAATTTAAATCCATCAGAAATAGAAGAAAAACTCTTGCCCAAGACTGAAAAGAATACGCTTTTTGAAGAACGTAGTAGTATATTGACTAGTATGTCAAGAACATTTAATTCTAAAGAAGTTTCAAAGAATATAAGAAAGGCTAGAAGAGGCAAGAAGGCTGCAGCGGCTGGCAGATCTAGCGGAGGTCACATTGCTAAAAATGGTATAAGCAGTACCATAACAAATGACACAACTGATGATAAGCATGAAACCCTGGACACATTGTCTAAAGAAATAAATGATCTCATCAATGACCTCGATCAGAACATAGACCGGGATCAAGAAATAGCAAATGACACAACTGTAGCCACAGATCAGATGGCATGCAAGCCTGTTGCCAAGTTTTATGGATTATCTAAACCTCTCGGAGACAGCAACAGCATTGTGACCCCGGAAACACCTATCAAAGATACTATATCTGCGCTAACAAATGAAATTACTCCATCGAAAAGTGACGACTCTGAGAATATTAGGCTGCGTTATGAGGACTCAGTTGAAAAGTCATCTGACACTCACAGGCATGAAATACCCTACAACTGTCCTACAGTTGCCAGCATAGATAAACTTATGGACAGGCTCAAAGAGTTTGAAGAATTAGATAAGAGGAGGCAAAGGCAAGAAACTGAATCAAAACTGAGTGACAATAAGACTGTTATGGTGACAAATGATGTTGTGTTAATACCTAAATCTGGAGCAGATATAAAACCTTTAAAAGACATTCAGACTGTAAGGTCACCAGAGAAACTCTTTGAGAAGGAGAATGTATTAAGTTGCTTTGAAAACAATTCTGCTATTTCAATAGTGAAAAGAGATCAAGTTAGGAAATCTATTGACGTAGACTTGCCTAATTCAGTTACGCTGATTAAAAGGAATAGCTTCAGCTCGCGGAAGGAGTCCACGAGCTCAAACCATTCAAAAGAATCTGACGCTATCAGTGTCTTCGAAAAATCCTTGGGCAAGGACGTGACACTGACTGAATTAAGAAAATCTGTAGACAAAGCATCATCCTCAGCTCCAATAGAATTGCACCAATTTGCGACACTACACCCCAACAACACCAGTCAAACTTTAGTTGGACTGGTTTTGGACTCCAGTCAGATATCCATCACACCTCGCGTGATAGAACCAAAAATACACAATAGTGACGTGCAGATAACAAAGCGCAAATCTAGGGATTCGTTGTCTAGGAAGTCATCCGAGTCAGGAGTTGAAAGCGAGGAGAAGATGGCGACTGTGGATAAAATCAAATCACCGACGCACCAGATCAAGTCTCAAGCAATTACGATCACCCCAGCACCGGTTGCTGTTAAGTCCCCGGAAGCAGTACAGGCGATGGATACGGAAGCTCTTGCGCCGCTGCTGGACAACGTGAAAGCTGCTCTTGCAAGCTTGCCACTCGCCTCGGAAGCCGTGACCACCAAGCTAACGGAGCCTGATAACAAATCAACCATTCTCGACGCCGGCATTAACGATCAAAATCAGACTGTAAAAACTGAAACTGCCACAGTACCGGAAAACGAAGGCGGTGTTCCCGACATTCCAGCCAGGGATGATGCACCAGCCGAAGTGCGGGAGGTACATAAGCCCGTTGTGGAGTCCGATAAGCCAGTCAACGAGATCAAAATTAAGGTAAAGGAAAATCACGTCAAAACCACCGAAGTGAAAACGGAAAACGACAAAAGGAGATCTGTCGATAATGAAACCGAAGACGTGAAGCCTAAAACCCCGAAAGTGAAGTCGGCGCGTAACTCCACAGAGAACCTGCCGGGCCCCAGCAACGCGATCCATGAAACGCCCGAAAGGCAGATGCATAAGGAGAGCGTAATGCGAACCCTCGGCCTGGTCACCCACAAGGAGGCAAAAGAGGCCAAGATAGAGAAGCTGAAGGAGAAGGAGCGCCTCTTCTCTAATTACAACACGATGATGGGGAGTAAGGGTAAGGCGAAGTCGAGCGACTACACCGGCACGCTCAAGATAAAGCTGAGTCGCAGTTCGGGGGAGAGGGAGAAGAAACGGCAGAAGACCTCGTTGAAGATGACGTTCCAGAAGACCAAGCCCAGGTCGGGCAAGCTAGCACCCGAAGTGGGGGAGGCGGTCGGCGAGGAGTATTACACCATCGAGAGACGAGAGGTGAGTCGTTGCGCTTTCTCCATTTTTTTTTTCGCTATGACGTACGGTGATTACAATAGAGGGGAAAATTGGAACTGATTTCAGACTTTCCGGATATTTTTTCTGAACCTAAAAAAACGATGTGCATTTAATTTAAAAAAAAAAATGTTGCTAATTTTTGAATGTTTCTTTCTATATTTAGTTATAGTTTTTTGATATTTTTGGTTCAAAGGATTTATTATGAACATTAGGTTTTAACTTAGTATCACTTTAATGACTTTAAAAGCTTTTTATAAAGCTAGATCATAGAACAACTTATAACAGAAGAGCTTTTAAAATTATATTTGAAGTAT
>DWQX01007226.1:0-10363 GCA_018245475.1 Pharmacophagus antenor | reverse complement strand
GTGTTCATTGACAATAAAAGTTTTATCGATCTATCTAATGGAATCTTACAACCAGGTCTGTGCCTAAAAAGCTCAAACTTAAAATTTAGTCAAGGTGTTTAAGAAAGCCAGATAATTATGATTTTAAACATGTATTTATTCTTAGAGGTAGCAAAAGTTTTCATGTCCCGATGCTGGAACAGCCGCCCGAGCAGAAAATTGAGCTCGCGGGGAGCGCAACATTCACGACTTTTAAGATCCTGTAAGCGAATAATATTAAAACCTACGATACAATATACACTATGCCGTATAAATTAAACATTGTCATAACATGATGTTAACATAACGTAAATGTATCAAAAACTGTACATAATTTTATAGTGTCCACTTATGCAACTTTTTTTTTAATATAATGAAAATACTTGCTAAATTATCAAGTATTTATATATATTTTTTAATATAGAGGAAAGACATATTAAACGTTTTATATGTTTTATATTTAATTTATTAACATGATTAATTTACTATACTGCATATTTTGAGCCAACGTACTCGGACACAAAACATTTATACATATTTATTTCGAGACATTTGGAATTTATCTTGATAAATTCCAAATGACTATTTGCGCAAAGAAATATGAATTTATTAAGATAACATAAACAATTCAAATATTTACCCGTCTCTCCACTACAAACTAAATTGGAATAGTTCCTCTCGTTGAATTATAGATCCATTTATCTATGTCAGTTACCTACGTAAATTGGTACAATTGCCTTTTATGGTGAGAAATTAGATTTTAGCCGACGTGATAAATTGTGTTAATACTAATTTGGAATTCACGATAAAATCATATAAACTTTACGAGCACTTTGATATTTCCAAAGACTATTGATATTTTACACAATAGGTTTTGTTATAAATGAAAAAGAAAACTCCAAAAGAAGAAAAAGAAAAAACTCATATTGAAATTGTGCCGTAATCCTTAACTTTTTTTTTCCGGAGATCATCCAACAAATTAATTAATTGAATAAGTAGCTAAAATAAAAAAAAAATATTTTTATAAATTACATTAATATATAATAGAATATAATACTGCCTAATATTTCATTATGCAGTTTTTTACGGACCTCATAGATAAAAAAAATATTAAAGAGAAAGTAATCGTTATTAATATAAAATAATTATTGTTTGACCAATAACAATAGAAACAAAATTACTACCTTATTTTCTAGGTATGCTTATATATGAAATGGCTAAACTAAATGTAAGTAGTACTTTAAATATTTTTCACATAAATTTCTGCAAAGGTCCGATAAAAGCGTATTTTACGGGCGCACGATTTTAGTAAACGCAGCCGGCGGATTCGATATTGTCTCATAGTTATATTTTGCGAATTTAATTTTGTTTTTTGATTAAAATAAACTATAACTATTAAGAAATAACATTATTTAATAAAAAGCTTTGCATATAATGTTCACATATTAAGATATTAACATCTAACACAAAACAAGCGATACACAATTTCCAATTTTGAATCATGTGGTTAATTTAAACTGAGATATAAAAGTTTTTCGTGTGAAGGTAAGTACAAAATAGTAGGTAGTAACAATATTACTTCATTACCCCAATTAAGATAGGAGTATTAAAAGGTGAAGTTTTACAAAATAAATCACAGGTCTTGTTTAAAATAAACAAAACGACTCTATATTGCTCATTTCAGTTCGTGATTACGTTGATGAAGTGTTTTAATTTTTTTATTAGGTAGTAGATTAACGCAACAGCGTTGATGTAATGGTGACAAGTTGACGTTTCGGCTAGCTACCAACCCTATGTGTTCTATGGGTTCGAAAAACCTCTACCACTATTCAACCTCTATTGTTTTTGTGACCCCGGTATTGACAGTCACAAAGCAAATCGGTAAACTATTGCCCCATGTGTAATAAAAATTTGATAGTGGATATCTTTATTTAATGCTTTTATTGCATTTAAAAAATATTAAATTAAAATGGGAAAATGACTAAATATTACTCTTATAACAAAACTCTAATTAAATTCTCCAATCCTACGGAGAATGTAAGGTGTTCTTACCAGTAACAGTAAGTTCTTCTCTCATTTTCAAATTTTTCTATGCGATTTCAGATGCCATAAAATATATTAGGTTTACTTTGAATTGTCCCTTCATTGCTTCTGTGATTTATTGAGCTTGTAAATATTTTATAAGTTCTTCTGTTGATAGCGAACTTCGTCGATAGCTAATCAAATATGAACCGCAATACCATGTCTTTTTGATAACAAAGATATGAAAAAAAATAACTTTTTCTAAAAATTAAATCTTAAAAATTAACATGACAGGTTGATTAATTGTATATTTGATTAAAAACTAGCTATTTTTTTATCAAAATTCTACTAAATTTTTGTATAAATGTACATAATTTTTTTCCTTTTTCTAATACAAATTTTCTTTTAATTACTAGTATTTACGTAGATTTAGCCTTAAACCAACTACTAATCGTCAAGATTACTGATACTTCTTAAGGCAACAATTTACTTTGAACAGAATGTAACTTTTTTGTACATTGTTAATACAATAGTAAAAAGGCGAACCAAAATTAGATTTTATTCACTGCTTAAATTTCATCTATAAAGGTTTCCTCACAATGGCTATCCTGCTTCTGCGGTTAATATTTTATTCAGCCTGACATTCAATTATTTCTTTTATTGGAATTCGTATTGTTGGATATATCACAATGATAAGGTTCCTTACAATGTTCCCTCGAAGATTTATGTAAACTGTTCATGTCTATCAGCATTTATTCAATTTGTACCTAAATGCTCTAGAAAAATAATTGATTCAACGAATACAAATTACCCTTAAAATTGTATGTCATCTTCTACGTCTATTAAGCATTTGTAAAGTGGGTTATCAAAAGTCCAAATCTTATGCAATGACTATGTTGGGTTGTGTCAAATGTGTAGTTTTATTCCAGATAATGATTTACAGAAACAACAAACCGAGGCTACTGTTTTCAGCCAAACTCACATAAGCCAGACATCGAAAATATATCATCCTCTCGTAATAACGTGCCGCGGTACATAACGTTTGAATATTCGAATCTCAGTTAATCTCTACCGCCGCATTTATCCCATATTTTTAAATAAAAGGCCTAAAATTTAAACAGAAACATTTGGTTACGATACTGAAATTATTTTTGTCATTTGACAAAGGTAAACCTTTTTTAGAAAAATATTTAATGGAAGAGAATTACAATGGCGGCTTTTCGCTTACTGCAATACAAGTATACTATTTTTTTATATATCTAATAAATACGTATTATTGAATAATCACATTTTAATTCTTATTCTAAAATGTGCAGTAGGCACATTTAAACGATGACCTGTTATATGTTGACCTGATATATTACCTAGGTTTTATATTTAATCACGTTCACAATATGTAAAATATGATATTAAAATTGTAGAACAGTGTTTCAATGTATTAAGTAGGATTTTTTACAAGGCAAGCGGTTAACCACTGTGCCACGGAGGCAGTCAATAAATATAAAGTTTTAATAACAATGATATATACTTATTTAATGCCTCTATGGCGCAGTGGTTTAGCGCTTATCTTGTAACGCGTAAGTCCCGGGTTAGATTCCCGAGCCAAACAAGTAATGTAGTTTATATAGTGGTATAATGTTTCAAACCCGCCTAGCTAGTTACATTGCTTAATGACATTACTTAATGTTTGCCGCCATAAGAACATTGCTGTGTTCCAGAAGTTATATACTTGAGAGCCGGAAGCATTCTGAGCGAATACTTTTTATCATTTACGTCTCCATTACCACATAACATCAGGTGAAATCAATGTCGTGTTAGTCCATAACCCATAAAAATTAATAAACTAAATTGAAATTCATTACTTCACACGTTATTTTATAGACACTAAGTAAGGTTAGCATTATTATTATTTTTTTTTGTTTTCATGATCATTAAATCATATAATTTTATATATTTTACATATCAATTGGTGTATTAAATTTGTGAAAATGCTTGATTCAGTTCAATTTAGTTGTTGGATAAGTGTTTCGTGTTATTTCAAGATAATGGAAGAGTAGCAATAGCGTCTAAAGATATGTTTAGTAAGCCGCGCGCATGTCTATGTATGTCACGTAGTGAGCAATTTGAGGATCTATTGTGCTGTTGCTGGTGCAATTGATAGTTGACTACACAGTAATTTTAAATAGCTTTACTCTATTCAATTCTCAATAAAGCTTACTGTATGTATAATATACTTCTTTTCAATTAATGTGTTGTATTTAAAATAGATTAATTAAATAAAAAGAATACAGATACAACACGATAAAATTATTTATTGCCTCATTGAAGTTAACTCGTTGAGAGTGATATTACTTTTATATAAAGTAAGTGAATTTGTAAAAATTAGATTTGTCTACATAAAAACGTAGAGAAATAGAACTAAACAACAGTTTTAAAATAAAATTTTAATTTAAAATTAACCTGCTTAAATGAACATAATTACTGTGCCGACTTTGATATGTTAGCTAAATATATGATTAATAACACGAAAATGCTGTTATAGAGGCAGATTGAAGACATAAGGAAATGTTAAGAACCACTATCCAAATTTCAACACTGATATAGCTTTAAAATCGAATTAAGTTTTTCCATATTGTAACTTAGAACAAATCAATCCTACTTTTTTATAACAAGAGTACGCAAACGAGCGAGCGGTTATTCTGACGGAAAGTGATCACCGTCAACCATCGACAGCCTCAGTTATGTAGCTAGGCAGTTTTAAGGTTTATAAAAATAAATTCAATGTAAAATTTAGAAAGTGGTACATGTTATTATATATATATATATACATTTCCATACTTTTTATGAAACCGTACTGATTTCACAAATAAACCTTTAAAGGAATTATTGTGCTATTAACATGGCTTGCGTCCGTAGTCCCTTTGTATGGCTGGTGGAAACGTTTACTTTTATCCTTCACTCATTTGCGGCGTACCGCACGTAATCTTTTGTACAGCAAAGCTATTACACTTAGCCCTTTTATTAACTGCACTCCATTGGGTTCCCTTAGTACCTTTAAATGTGTTATTTTGATTTTATCTTGACTTTACGTCGCTGAAGGTAACTTTTTTTATAATGAACTTATCATAAAAAATAATCATATTGTTTTACAATCTCTCTTTTATTTAAAAATATAACTACCGCAATATAAGTCTCTAAGCTAAAACTAAACTATTATAACGTTTTGTAATGTTTTAAAAAAATATTTCTTGACACATCAGCTTGATTAGTCTCATGTACATGGTCTTCCAGGGGACAATGGGAACATTTAATATTGTGCTAATTCTGCTAGACTTGTATTTTGAGTAATATTACACAATAAGCTATTGTATTTTATGCTTACATATGAATCAAGGATTATCTATAAATAGATTTAAACTCGCAGTAAACTTGGAGCATTACTTCGCCAAGGTGTACGCAGCTTTAGATATGTTAGTGTTTTTGCGGTTATTCGCTAGCGAGCTTATATAAACATTATAAAAAATTTTAACTGACTTTATACAAATTGTTCTAATACATAGTCAGGTTTTGTAATAAATATTTTTTTAACATTTAAAAATGTTAAAAAAACAACAAAATGATAGATAATAAAAGCATACCTATTACTAGGTGTTCCAATTAGCATGGCCTAACCTAACCGCTAATCACGTTACTATTACTGTAATTAATCAAAAGGTATACGTACATACCAAACGCAAGGGCGTACAGAGCGATAAGCTTTAATTAATATTAATTAATTAATTTAAAGTTATCGCAATAAATGATAATTTGTTTAAGTAAATGATGACGATAAGGCAAAAGTAAATTGTCATATATATTGTGGGTAGGGTAACATGATTATTATTTTATCGTCTATTTAATTAATATATTTACTACGAAATATACGGCGTAGTGAAACGACCACACGATAACTTGTAATGGGAATGTAATAATATTATTAAAAAAAAAGAAAATTCCTAGTAACTACCGAGAGTGTGTACAGTGTGTTTTTGCTTTTCCGCGTTATATTTACGATTTGTTATAATAATATTCAAAGCAAAGGCACGAAGAAGCATGCCAGGCAATTTGGCAGCATTCGCATCGCCTCGTTTCCGAGATAAACCGTTATTTACAGCAGCTATTGGGGGTTTGGGCTACATCGTAACTTCTGCTTAAATGCGTTGCTATAAGCCCTAGACAATTTTAGTTATTTTTCGAATTTATAAAAAAATAACACTACTTTATTTAACTTTTAAAATGTTGTAGAAGTTATAACTGAAGTTTTTTAAATTAATGAATTCCTTACTTCACTGTCGGCTTTGATTCCTTGGTAAGATTTAATAACCAAAACGTACTTTCATTGCCTTATAGAAATCTTAATTTTACCAATTCGCCTGGTATCGTACGGTACATTTGTCGCGAAATTATGTGAATTTAAATTATTATCTATAATTTATTTCTATTTCCAAAACAACGAGACTGAAATCGAATGATTCGGAATGAAACGATTTAGAAAAGGGAATGGTTTATTACTCGTACGCTGGCGCACTTTTGTGAACGGCTGCAGACCGAACGGACGTCAGAGAGCTCTGTGCGTAGGCAGTAAGAAATTTCACTGGTAAGGTTCTTTGTGTTACTGTTTATAACTATTATATGTTCAATTACTACGTGTTATCAAAGTTGTGCAGACCCTATCGATCAGACTGTGCAGGTACACATATTTTGGCTTTCACCTAAAAGGTTATCAACTCGGGAGGTTGTTATTATATCGATATTATAATCAAGTATCTACTTGTACACTAGGAGAGTTAAACAATCTTTTACATCTATTTGAAGTAACGTACGCCCGTAGTTGTATAATTAGGAGTTAAATATTCTGAAAATGTTTTCTAAATAACGCTTTCGTATGATAATCTTTCCAAACATTTTTTGTAAAGTTTATTTTATCGGTTACGGGCTAAAGTTTGACCCCAATTTAATCTAATGTTAAGTGCCAATGAAGCTGTAGATGGTGAAGCCTGTTCGCCGAGAATACTTCTGTATTTCACACGTATGACTGCTAGAACATAGCATTGCTGTTATGGCAGCAGATTTACATTGAGGGTGATAGCTAGCCAGGCGGGTTGGAAAAACCCCCTACCAGTATCCAGATTCCACTATTCATGAGAGTCGGGAATCGAACCGAGACTTTTTTGCTATAGGGCAGTCAATAAAACATTGCGCGACGGAGGCAGTTTAAAAGTTCTTTGTAAAGTACGACATAATTAAAGAAAAACTAAATCAAAAATTGTTGATTTATGTTGCACACACATATATTTTTTATTGTATTACTTGGTAGGCGCTCTCACTCTAAAAAACTGCAGTTAGCACTAACGGAGAAACAGCCGTAGCTCTCGTGATTGATTGTTTATAATGTGGCCATGAGTATATCACTATGTAAACAATATAATGAGAAGCACACCAAATTAAGCCATTAAGCCAGACAAAAATTAGCAACTAACGATTTTCTAAGCTATATAGGCCCGGGTGAGTGGAAACCATTTCGAAGTCCAAACGATTGTCTCCATACTGGAATCGTAAGATAAAAGAAATTGGAAAGCCACTTGAATGAGTACAAAAAAAATCGTTTTTTTTTTTATTTAAAGTTTTATAAAAAATTAAAAACCCATACCGTAGGAGAGATTCACCGAGCTATGAATATTCAAAAGTAATTACCGGTACGATGGTATCCGGGTAAGATATGGGTAGGATAGGGATAAATTTTCAGCCACGCTGAGCTTTTGTTAATCCTTATACGGTTCGTTTACTGTAAATTCACTTATTTAAAGAAAATATTATGTTTTAAAACTGTCAATAGAATATTATTACATATTGTAAATTTTAATAAACGTAATTATTTCACAGTTTTAATAAAAAAATGTTAAGATTGTCCTTGTTTCATAACATATTCCTTAAAAATGTAAAAATGAAATAAATTTAACTTTTGTATACTTGAAGTGAAGATTTGAACCTTATTTTTTAAAAGTAATATGGATAAGAAATATTGTATTTTAGGTAAAATTCCTTAATTTAAATGTTAATATAAAATAAAAAAGCGGAAGTATTTGTTTTTAATTGTATTGTTTCTTAACAGTAACTAATAAATTGAGTATTGTAATAATCAATGAAAAATGATTCGTTAAATAAATGCTAATGCAATTGCAATGCTCGATTATTGTATCTGAAATGGATGTTAATAATAATACAGTTCAGGGGCCACTGACCGCATGACATGAGGATTGTATCGACTTTTATTAATATTGACGTGTCAGCCATGAAACAGTTTTGAAAGTTCGACCAGTTATATAAGTACTGCATTTTTTCATGATTTACTTCTTTCAGAGAGATTAATAATGGGTACTCTATGTATGCATGAAAAACAAGAAATACTTAATAAAGTAAACCTAGAACGCTCCTTCGAAGGAATCAAATATTACTATATTTGCTACTTTATAATTTTATACCGCATAATAGCACGAATGAATAATCGTCGCTTATGTTCTTTTAATTTAGACTAATAATTTAATTAAATAATGATTTAATTATAAATTCAAATATGATTGTACAATCATATTTAAACTAATCAAAGATTTGATAAAGCCAATATTTTATTGATATATAGATAGGTATATCATTTGATAATAGAGTAGTAATATGCAACGAATAAATAAAAAATGTAATAAATTTATATAAATATATGATTGAGTTTAACTTATTACTGATAATGACAATCAAGCAGTTATTATTTGTAGAAGCACGAAATTTTAGTTGTATTTTCGACCCCATATTCTCCAGCTATAGAGAATGAGACTCTCTAAGGGAAATAAATGGAAAGACGAGTGTCATCAATCATTGTCTATACGTAATACCCATGAGTAATGAAAATAAAAAGTACAATTTAAGATTTACAGCTGAAACATAAGTGTACATTTCGCTAGTTCGGGATCTTCGTGTCAAAATGTTATAAGCTTCGTCTTTCACACATCATCTGTACGTTTTATAAAAAAAAAATATATTGCTTTAAATATAAAATTAAAATAAAAGAACCAAAAACATTTATAAAATGTATATAAAATTATCAATTCTGTTACACCCATGTTGTTCTAATTATATCCTTAATTCTCTTTGGATTGACAATGCCCTTAACATTACTTAATCGCAATTTCTATTAGAAATAAATTCTTTTATGGAGTTTTTTTTTATGGTATTTTAAATAATTTACTTCTCTCTGAAATCTGGAATTTGTTACCTACTTAACAAACTCTTAAGTTGCTAATTATTCTACAAGTGGACACGACACTCTATTTCAGTCAACCATTTTATGTCAACATTTCAATTCACACGTAATTGGCAGTTACAGAGACCTAAGTTCATAAAGAATTTAGGTAACATGGCTGATTCAGTCGAACGTTAGATATAGTGTGACATCTATTGTCTAGAATTAGAAGCGAAGCATAAATTTCCAATTCGTACTGCTAACAGAGCAGAGCTTTCCTTCATATATATATATCATACGCGTCTTTGTTTAAATTGTAACATTATTCTCGAATATTCATTCTTTTAACACATTGCAGAAATTCGAATATTTAATATACGATTGTTTTTACAAACTAGGAAGCTATAAAATTTATGCAAGATCATTAAAAAAATAATAAAAATATCTTTGTAAGGACTTCTCTATAGAGACCATAGATCATTTTTCTATTCAGCCTATTGACGTCTAATCGGGTCCAGACAAGATTATGAAGGATGGCATTAAATGTATTATTTATCGTCTAGGATTACAGATGATACGAAAATTTAAATAAAAAAAAACTTTTCAAATAACCAGAAATAATACGTGCCAAATGAAGAAACAATAAAATAAAAGTTATTTAAATTGCTTTCTTTCAATGTTATTGGTGATGTAATGGTGGTATTGCCCTTTTTTTAAATGCTCATTCTTTATTAAAGCAGGAAAACCTGACAGATATGACGAATATAAAAAAAAATCTTTTGACACTGTTTTACGAAGTGTAAAGAACGGTATAATATTCACACTTTATTTAAATTAAGCACGCCGTTAAACACGGAAATGGATGTCCCATTGTGATATCTTCAGTCTAAACGCTTTTATTCGTGTGGATAATTGCTGCTGCTCAACTGTAATGACCACTTTCAGGACTTGAAAAGATAAATGTTAATTCAAGATCGAGTAATAAAACTGTTCGAAAAAATATAAACTAAAGATAGAGAGATAGATAAAACTTTTATTGTCAACAAACAG
>DWQX01007225.1:0-10365 GCA_018245475.1 Pharmacophagus antenor | reverse complement strand
AAAATAATAGTACGTATCATGTCTGTATTACATTTGTTATAGTGTATGAGATATGTTATATTCTTACTTGTAGTCCCTTACGAACTATAAAATGCGTCCCATAGTAAACGCCCTTCGTGTAATCTCACCATAAAACCCGGCTTGGTAATCTTTACAAAATGAAATTTGAGGCAAAGGGGACACGGCAGTTAAAAGGGGTTTCATTTACCGCCCATTTCGGCTTCAAAAGATAAATTTGTACGCTTATTACCTAATAACCTTACATTCCGCTTGAGTTTGACATGCTGTAAAAGCTTCAACAAACGCGAGCTGTTGGAATCGGTGTCCGTTTTAACCAGTATCAATAAAGGAGTTCGCAATTTAATGCGTACCTTTATCTCAATGACCATGCATAAATTTTTACTGAGAGGTGGATTTTTTAAATTGCTTTTTTTCGTTTGAAAAGCTTTATGGCGAAGAGTGGTGCTATAAAATATCTTTATTTTTTATCGCGAATATATTTCTTCTCTACCAATCACACAATCATTGATAACATTGTTATTTGTCGCCATGGAGATTATTTACATTTATAAAATACATATAATAAGAGTAAAGAGGTTTAAAGAGTTATATAAGAAAAAGAAATGAGGTTACATAACAAAATCTGTACTTTTGTGATTTCTGACAAATGCAAAGTTATTCCTGGAAATGTTTTAAATAAAAAAAAATTCAATTATAAAAATTCTTCAAAATTTTATTTTCGGTTAAAAGAACTATTGTTACATATTTGAACTTTTTCTTACATATAGCGAACTAACAGGACATTCATCTAGTAGTAAAGTAGTAGTTAGAATATTTACACAGTGTATTATTCTCGTCGCCGTTAGACACAGGAGTCAAGTTTACTTACCCCAGTAATTTCTTGTTATAAATAGCTAATGAGTTAAATACAGCAAACCTTAAAACGGTTCATACTGCCTACGTCACACAGCGGTGAAGCCACTTACCTTTTCCGACTCCGGAAACACGTGATTGGTGAAATACGGATGATAGTAGAATTTTTTCAAACTCACCTGGACATGCGAGAATATGGCCCCGCCCCCCATATCAATCTGTCGCCATAAGAGCATTGCTAAATCCTTGCAATTGAAACATCACAGTCAGTGAATTCTGAGCATACAAGTATCACCTTCTGTAGTCACTTAACATCAAGTGAAATGGAGGTCAAGCTTCAGCTCATTGCCAATTAAAGGAATACAGTAATCAACATTTTTGATTCACCGCATTCTAACATAAAGATTGCGAAATTTATTTTAAGCAAAGGTATTTTTATTATTACTGATTTCAAATTAATAAAAAAACTAATTAGCTATACAAATCTCCATACTAAACTCTCGCAATGGAGTCAAGCGAAGGAACCATTACTTAAATGTTTTTGAAATATATTACGAAGTTTTTCTATGCTATAACACACACAGCTCTGAGTGTTTCGAGTGTTTTGTGTATTCGAAATTTAGTATGAGTTGTGAAGAGTTAGATGAAAGCTTGAGCGCTGCTCAGGAAAATTACTTTTTTATTAATTCTGTTTTAATTATTTCTCCGAGTTTTATATGCTCTCTTTTACTATCGCGTGTTAATTTTTTTTTATAACGAATAACATAAAATATAAATAAGGTATTTTTCGTAAGAAACGCAAATTATTGTATAATGTTGCATAAGGCTTTGGAAATAAGTATTCATACTTCGAGGAGATTGACGATGACGTAACTTATGTGTTTGTTATATTTCGACTGCTTCCGTGACTCAGTGGTTTACCGCTAACCATCTAACGCAGAGGTCCCGGGTTCGATTTCCGGGCTATATGTGTAGTAGAGTTTAGACAGTGTTCGGGTTTTTATTACATCGTTCAATGTCATCCATACAGACAGTGGAGTACTCTGGGCGAGCCCGCTTCATCTTCTAAGACCTAATTTTCACTCAATATCATGTGAAATTGTAGTCAAATATTACAACATCTCAGTTTGGGAATTATATTTTATATTTAGAATTATTTATTGATTAATTTTATTAAAAATCTTTATTGTTCCACCTACAAAGAGAATGCAAGAGGTGGAGTTAATTCTATTTGGCATTCTCTACTAGTCAACCTTTGTTGTGGATAAATATAGCGCGGTAGTAATTGGAACGAAAAATTAATAATTTAATGGAACACTAAACATCGTTGATTATTCCATTCCTAGTTTTCAGATTCCCGATCAAAATTTTAAAAATTAATGATTAAAAAATATCAACTATTTAACGCGTTTTTATATTTTATAGCTTACAAGTCAACTTATCCGATGTCGACTTTAACTTCATTAACGTAATGAAGAAAGTTGGATAAACTCGCTGGATAAGTTATCCGGCCGCCATTGAGATCGTTATTATGCTGCAAGCTCGAGCACGGCTCGTTCAGATTTCAAACACGTATCCCAATCTTTGGTGTGTCTCTGGTTTGTAGTGAATATCAGTTGCAGAGTAGAGCACGGCGTAGCATAACTTGCACAACGGCGATACAAGGAAACACAATAAATTTCGCTCATTGTGGATTTAATCAGTATAATACAGTTATTCTTACAATTAATAATTCAAGCTCTCGTCATCAATGATGTGAATGACCTTTAAAGTGACTTATTTTTTTCATTGTAAGCGGCCAGATCACGGTTCCTTCCATGTATCAAATAATCATAATGATAATTTCTTAGTGTCTAATACATTTGGTCTAGCAACATGAGGTTCAACTGTATCGAATAACGTTTTCTTTAATTCGCATCAGGATATCATTGCGGACACGTAATTTTTTTGTATTGTTATCGTTAAATTTCAGTATAATAAGAAATATAAATTTTTAGTAGAAATGATTTTTATATTTCTACATTAATTTTCTCTACTCGTTGATCCCGAAAATGTCTGTTGTGATCCATCCTGTTAGTATTTTAAAAACTTTTTTGACTGCCTCTGGTTGCAGTGGATTTTCCGCTTGTTTTGTTACACGGAGGTCCCGGGTTCGATTCCCGAGGCCAAAATAGTAGTGGAGTCTGGATCGTGGTAAAGTTTTTCGAATGGCCAGGTACCACCCTCAAAGTCAATCTGCCGACATAACAGCATCACTGTGTTCCGGCAATCATACATTAGAGTCGAAATTATAATTTATAAAAAATTACAATACTTCTAAAAATTGCTAACTAAAAGGTTACTTATATCAGCATAAAAGTTTGAGTCAAATTGAGTTTTAAATTTAGCGTTAATATCAACAATTGCTAAGGTTGTCTAGATGATATTGCTTTTAGAATTGCCCACTGTATTTCCACTTAAACGATGTTTTTATTGTTCTGTTACTTTTAAGTGTAATTGAGGGATTTCATTTACAATGTTTTTTGTATTGCGATTTAATCGAAATGAAACATAAAAATGGCTGTGTAAAATACGTAAAAAAAATAAACTAATATATACTATATAAGCCATTACTGTCGTTCGCAATATTTATGTTATAATACAGATAACTACAATTTGTTGAAACAAGTTACTAAAACAATAAAAAAAATTGGGACAATATTTTACATTTAGAAAAAAAAAATACATAATATTAAAATTTTAAATGAAAGATATATTAAATTGTCATAGCCCAAACATGGCTTCGTGCCAATTGCTTTAAAGATGATTTAGATAAAAGTTTGTGTTTAACGCATTAAATAATATTTTACTGTTATCAATTATAACAATTCTGATAGCCTTTTTAGAGTGATAAATTAGTGATATTATAAAAATGACACCAAACGAATTGTTACAAATATACTCTAAATAAAACTCATTCAGTTTTAACATTTATAATCATAATTTATGTATGATAAGAAAATTAAAATTCTTAAAGAATATTGCAGTATAAAAATGTGACATTCTACTATTGTAATATAATTGCAAAACAAACTACCTTAAGTTCCTGTTCTCCGTGTGAACGGATTTTCCTTATTATTCACAATGAATTAGATTTCATATGCCCTTTTTTCTAAGTTTTATTAATGCGAGCGTTCAAATAAATTCGCATTGACTTTAAGATTAGTGGGAGGGCGACAGCCTATGCCATTATTAAGACCTAAGACTCGAACTAAATGCGAAATATACAGGCTCCGTCGAGCGATGTTTAGGCTAACAGATATAATTATGTAGTGTATACTTGCCCACTATACTGGGCGTCAGTGTTTAAGTCTATTGATGTAGTCAATAATTTGACTGCTTTCGTGGCGTATTAGTACACCCGCGTGCCTTAAAACTTGTAGGTCCAGGGTTCGACTTCCGGGGCGCTGGTGTAGTGGAGTCTGGATGGCGGTAGTTAATTTCAAACCCGCCTAGCTAGCTACCACATTCAATGTCAACGTGCCGCCATAACAGCATTTCTGTGTTCCGGAAGTTATGCGTGTGAAAGCCAAAAGTATACTAGGCTAACACGGTTCACCATTTACGTTCTTATTGTCACTTACTTTCAGGTGAAAACGAGGTCAAGTGTTCGCCTATAACCGATAAAAAAAGACTTTCATTGCAATTTAAATAAATACGTCTCCTAAACATTCTCGTGTTCTTTCACACAGTTGCTCTGAAACATTAATCTCATTATCAGGCATGGAGGAACTTGAATTCAAGGAATGTTTAAGTGCTTAAAACTCGCTTTAATTTTAAAAGAATTGTTGGAAAGGTCAGAAAATCAACTTTGATCAAATTTTAATTATTTATTCACACCAATAAAATTTCATTAATTACTTAATCAACTTTGAGAGTTAAAATTTTAAGTCTTTGAAGTAAGGCAATGAAACCGCGTGATTTCTTAGTCGAAACGTGAAACAATTTGATTAAATACTGTGTTTGTATTTGAGAATAATTTTGTGGTCTCATTATAAACATTTCTCAAGAAGTTGCCAAACTAATACAATGTGAAATATTAATTTACATCAACTGCATGCCTGTAGGGCAAGCCCAAACTCTTAAATGTAAATTTCATATTTAACTACATTATATGACGTCATTTTTTTCCTTTCATACCTTAGTGGTTATATCAAGACTTTATACTACTTATAATTAATACATTTTAGTGTACATAATTGCTTAAATAGAGTAAGCCGTGCTTCTTGGCTTTTATGGTAGTACCATATTTCGAAATTGAAGGTAGACATAAATTGTGTGGTATCACAAATCACGAAAACTATGCTACATACCGTTTTAGCTACCGAAGGTGTAGTATCACTTTTTAATAAAATTTATCATCATAAAGTGCTGCATAATTTTAACTTATTTTTATTTAGATTATTGGTATATTTAGTAATTATACACACTCAAACATATATATAAACGACAAAGTATGTAGGGTTCAGCTTGTCAAATATCTAAGCAGTTACTATGCGCTTCTTTGTACAAAATTTGCAATAATAAATTTCGTGTTGTTTGTGAAAATGTTTGTAATAAAACTTAAAGGCAATAATAGTTAGAATGTAATTTACGATTATTTTTGTATAGGGAACGTTATTCTTATGAGTTTGAAAAGAAAACACCACAAAGGACGGTTTCTTAAATATCGAAACCTAAAGAACCGATTCTACCAACTTCAATAGCTAACTATAAACCTCAATGTCTCTTTGCCGCTAGTTATGTTGTGCGCAATATTGTTGTGTTTCGGCTGTCATAAACGTAAGAGCCAGAAAAATTCTCGATAAACAGGCTTCATCAATTATGCCCTCATTGTCACTTAACTTCCGGAGAAATCACCTCCAATTGTGAATCTTTCACTAATAACAATAAATCTCGTAATACTCTGAACTGAAAACAACACAAGAAAATAATCAGAAATTGACAACTTCACCAATATTTAAGTGTATATATAAGAATAAAATACAAACATCTAAATGAGAACTTCATTATTTTTAGTAAATTTAAAGTACATTCAAGATTTTCTATTGAAATTTATTAGAATAATATTCAATTACATAACCGAATAAAAAGTTTTAACGTTGTTTACAGAAACGTACCCTTCCGAAGCCTAAAGTCACATTAAAATTAATAAATTAGATCGCTTATTTTATGAGTTAAGCGGATTACTTGAGCAACTTCAATCGTGAAGTAACAACGAAGCTCCTGTAACTTTTGAATGTGTTGAGATAACATGTTTAAGATTGTCCTTAAGGTTCTTTTACGTTTACCGAATGCGGCGAATTCCAAATCTGGTTTTTAATGTCGGATTATAAGCGTTTAACGTACAAAACACTTGAGAATATATAACATAATAAAATAAAATAAATTTAGATATATTTATCGCTTCCAGTAATAAATTTACTTTTTAATTAAAATGCTATATGTTGGAATTTTTCTTTAACTATTATGTTAACCAATTTTATAGTATATGGGCTCAAAGAATAGAAAGTTATTATTTAATTTTAGCAATCCCACTCCCTCTTACCCCTACCTCGGTGTTGGAATTTTAAAAAACCCTTGCTTAGTGGATACATACACAAACATACACCCTCCTTCTTTAACTGCCTGTTTCTAAGAACAGCGATTTACTCAGTGTGTTGATAAATAGATAGGAGATAAATACATAGAAGATATACCATATAGCTAGTTAAGATGTTTATACAAATGCATATATGGTTATCGCTAGATTCAGCGCCCTTGATATCGGAACACCGTAATGTTTGCACACTGCTGTTTGATAATAGAATACACTGCAAATAATTATATATTGTAAACTTAAATTTAAAATCCCGAAATATTTTAGATGTTTGACATTGAATAGTATCTTCTAGATATTTTTTTTATTTATATAGTATAGAGAAAACAAAAGTTACCTTCAGAATTATTAACGGCCAACGACTTTAATGGAACATCTTATCTGCTACCCAATTTAGGGAGGGTCAGATTTATGAGATTATAGGCGGGAAAAAAAATTGCTTTTACGACCGTTTCTAGTTCTTCTCGTTTGAGCTGAACGCACTGGACATTCGATTTATGAAGACGAAAGTGGTTGATTTATTTTGTCTTTATACATATTAAAAGAATTACGTATCGCTGGTTTTCAAGAATAACGTAATATTTTTTTTTTGTTATTACATTTTTCATGCTTTGATATAAATAAACATATAGATCGCACATCCTTTGGAGGTACCGATATTTTTATTTCATTTCAATGGCTACAACTATGTATACCTAAAAAAATATTGCTATATTATAGTCATCAGCCTGCTAATTGCTGTACCAGTCACCCCAACACACCTCGATCGTCGGCCGAAACGAAACTTGCACACCGCGTACACTAAATACACCAGCATACTACGGCGCTTCTCGTCCCCGCGTATTTTTTTTTTAATCTCGTTCCCCTGACATGGTAATCAGACACACAGACAGTTTTCTTTTGTCCTTCCTTTCTTTTCCTATTTTTGATGTTATTTCTACTTTCCTTAATGCCACTAAGGTCATGTATGCAATCATACGCGTGTTTAGTGTGCATTGTTGCAATATTTCCTTACTTATTCCTCTTTATTACTTTCTTTCCCACTGTTACACAAAATTTTATGAACGTATCTCTACATTCATCGTCCTCAACTATCTCCCAGATTTCGTCTCTGATTACCTTCCTTTTGATTTTTCCTTCGACCTCCGCTCTTTCTGAGCCGAACACCGGGCATTCTGTTAGAAGGTGTGGGACATCTTCTACCTTCTAGGGGTCAAATATACATTTTGGGCTCTCTTTACACTTGAAACGGTTCAAGTATTCGCAGAACACTCCATGTCCCGTCATGATTTGGACCAGTTCTTGATCCAGTCTGATTTTCCTCAAGATTTTGTGGCCCTTTGCTGCATCGGGTAAGAACAACTTTGTTATTGACGCCGTTTCTCCTTCTCGGTATCTCCGGTTCCACTCATTAATCGACTCAGATCGTATTTGCCTCTTGATGAATGAAACCGGACAGCGATCATAATCCGACTTTCTTTTTAGATTCATTGCAGCGTCCTTCGCAAGTCCGTCGGCCCTTTCATTTCCCTCCAACCCTGCGTGTGCTTTAACCCAAAACAATTTTATCATTTTGTTTTGTGCAAATGTTGATTTTATATTTGCCTTGGTTGCACACGCTAGGGGATAGAGGGAATTTCCGCCTACTACGGCCAGGAGGGCCGCCTTGGAATCACAATAGACGCCAAAAGTGCCCGCAATGTTTTTCGCTAGATAACTCGTTGCCTCCCGCAGCGCTAATAGTTCCGCCTGGTAGACGGTGCAGTACGGATCCAGCTTGAATTTACGAGTCTTAGTCTCGGCGCCACGTCCCCGCGTATTGCGTCATAGGCGAACGATAGTCACGGTTAGGGCCCGCCCCCCGACTTCGACTATCACGTAGCTTGCCACTTGACAGTAAGGCTAAACCAGCTTCTGTGGCCAGAGTAATGTAGTGGGAGAGCTCACGGATCCCGTGATCCGTGAGCTCTCCAGTTTCTATGAAGCTGTGATAATCGTCAAAAAGACTAACAGCGCAAACTTCACCGAATCCAGCAGCAGTAGCAAATTGTTGTACAGTTTGTAAAATAACGCTTAAAGTAACAAAACCAAATATATGCCAATGTTCTTGAAAAACAGTGATATATCAAAAATTGATAACATAATTTATATTTGTGTAATGGTGAAGGTTTTGTCTCAAGAATCGGTTCAACGTCAAAATCTATTGCATTTTTTTATTTCATCAGTATTACTATAGTACTATAGTTCCGATAACAGCGCTGGCCTTGATTTAGTATTTAATTGGTAATATTATCATTTATCTCGTTCTCGACCGGGTGTACCTCCGATGGTACACGCCTGTATCAATAATATAGATAATGATTGATAAATCAAAGAAGAAATTAACCAAGTTATTTAACATATTTATAAATACAAGAACTATTTCAATTGTTCTACGCACGTGCTGTAACTCAACAGTGGGTTGTGTACCAACGAGGGCTCAGCCCGCCTCGTGGTGCGGACAGTAAATTTAAGCCCCGTCGTGAACGTGATAATGGTAGTATATTTTATAGACGTCTTGGTAGATACTGGCATTCCTGCCTATAAAAAAACGAGGTAATCTATAAAAACAATTTACCTTCTATACAATTAGTTAAAAAATGCTTTTATTTGCCATTTTGTTTAAACATCTCCAAATAAAAACATTCCTAGCTCAGCGTCAAAAGGAGCGAATTTTCAAGTACCCGTAGTCAACCAAAAGCTTGGAGTATCGTGTAATGAACCCTTTACGGAGAAGGGGAAGAATGGTAGATTGTGAAAACCGCTGACTCGCTCGCGCTTAAACCTTTCCCGGGCTTCCGAGGGTGTTTTATGCAAAATAATTGTAAGTTGTGTACTGACTACGGTTTTTGTTGGAAGTGAAAAAAATTACATCACCAGTGTGCAACGGAATATTAAAAATTATTTTTGGCTACCTCTGTAACAGTGATTTATCGCTTACCTTGTAGCATGAACTTTCCGGGTTCGATTCCCAGGTGCCAGAAATAGTGAAGTCTGAATGATAGCAGGGCTTTTCAAAGCCGTCTGGCGGACCTGGCATTGCTGTGTTTCGGCAGACATGCATGTGAGAGGCAGAAGTATTCTGGGCATATACACTTTACTATCTACGACCTCATCGTCACTTAACATCAATTCAAATCGAAGTCAATTGTTAACCAATAACACATAAAAAAATCGTTACATGTTATAGGTACACTAAAGATATTACAACTCTCAATATTACTTTATAGTGATAGTTTTTAATAATGCGATACAATTCTAAATTTTCCATAATGAATTAACATTTTATTTATCCTAAACGTTGTTAAACCCTTTCGCTCGAGCGGCTCCTCTCAGACCCCACAATGTGTCGCGCGCCATCTGGACATGAGCAGGCAAAATGTTTTTGTAGATGTTGATAAAGATATTATATTCAAACATAACATTCTGGAATGTTAATCTCTACATAAATTCAATTTGCTATCTGAAAGACATAACAAAATTGTTTCAAATTAATGGATCTTTAGCGTAGTTTAATCGAAAAAGTCGAATCAGATATTGTTAGTGTTTTTTGCTGTCTCAATTATATAAAGATAAATAGCACCGAAAGTTCAAGATAATGAACTCTTTCCTAATACCAATTTTCTTTTCAAACTGTGTACTAAAAACAAAATATTTTGACAATGTCTAAGATAATTGTTAAGATGTATACAAACTAGGTGTATCATAAAGGTGTCGAACTAGCAATAACCTTTTAAGATTTCTTTATAAATAAGCTAAATAATCGAAATAGTAAAATTGAGTGTTCGACGTTAGACGTAACATAAATAGGTAAA
>DWQX01007224.1:0-10367 GCA_018245475.1 Pharmacophagus antenor | reverse complement strand
TATATATATAATAGTTTTCAAATATAATAATTATTCACAAAATATTTATTAACACAAATGTGACCATGTGGTGTGTAAAGATGTTTTTATTTGTTATTCACCTAGTCCTATGTATGTAACTTCAACGTATTGTAGGCGATAATTTTATTTACAATAACATAATTAACAAAAAAAGGACGATATAGGAATACTGAAAAATAACTTCGTAATAGAAATTAACCATTGCATAATTAATAATACTTTACATTTCATCATTAGGTGAAGAATTTTGTTTTTTAATATTTATGATTCAAATTTTAAGGTATACACTCTCCGACAAGAAAGTTATCAGCATCGGTTAGGTCTACTCTGAACAGTCATAATTGCGAGGTCAAGGTCATACGGTAGATAGAACAGAATGAAACACGTGCGTCATAATAGGAACCTGCTTTATGAAGTCGATTATTAATAAAATAGATCGATAATAAGCAATTTTATAACAATGAAATTGAAATAACATCAGAATCACTATCAAAACTACTTATAAAACTTTCGGGATTCTATTATAAAATTATGATCTTAAAAAAAAGTTAAATTATTTTAAAAGGCTAACATTTAGCACTTTTTAACACCAAAATTAAATAAAACAAGAATTCCCGATTCGCCCTCACCTTTCACCCCTTCTTATGAAAATAAAAAAGAAAAAAACATTATGATTGTGTGATAAAATTTTAGAACTGACCACATCCGGTGGAAAGATGTTAATTACAAAAAAATATTTGGAGATCCCAAAGCTCTACATCGCTTAAATCGGATTTATTATTATATTAGAAAAAAAGGTATGGGCAAAGCTAAAGAGAATTTCAGTAGAACGACGAAATCTTCAAGTATGGTATATCCATAAGCAGTATTACGTGATTGTAGTGGATAACCCAATTACATTTTTAAAGTTATAAATTTATACAAAGTAAAAATATAAGTAATGAAAAGTTTGAAGAAAAAAAGATATGAGGTTTTATTTATAATTAAAAAAGAATATAGAAAAGTTCTATTTATAATTTAATGCCATCCGCATGTATTTTTATCTTTCTTATTTATCTAAGAATTTTCTTATTATTATTCTTTCATTTTTATTACTAAGTCGAAAATTTTAAGTAAGTACACTTGTGTGTTAAGTTAATAAATAGACAAATTATTTTTATTTTTAGAAAGTGTGCGCGGCTCTTTCATGCCGAGTATTGAGTGTGTCGATAATATTTTTACCAAGGTAACGAAGGCAAATATTATGTTTATTGAATTGTATTGTTGTATAGTCTAGACCAGTGTTTCCCAAGGTGTATAGGGCTTCTGGCGTAGGCCCCACAGGCGAGCAATTCTGTCATTTAGAGGGAGCAATCAGCAACTTCAAAAAAATATCTAATATAATTAATTGCATTTTTGATTTTCATTTGTTTTGGGGTTCATTGGATAAAAATTGCAAGAGTTGAGGGGGACATAGAAACATTTTTTACTCAAAAATAGCACATGAGACCAAAAAGGTTGGGAAACACTGGTCTAGACACTCACTGATAAGTAATAAACTCATAAACAAATCTCTCATACTGGAACCGCATCATAGGACCTCGACTAGCTACGCGGCGCAATGATTTACCGCTTGCCTTATAACGCGAAAGTCCCGGGTTCGATTACCGCGACACAGGAGTAATGGAATCTGGATGGTGATGGCGTTTTTCGAGCCCGCCTATCTGGCTTCTACCCTCAAAGTCATTCTGTCGCCATAACACCATTGCTATGTTCCGGCAGTCATACATGTGTATACCAGATGTATTTTGAGCGAACACGCTCCGCTATCTACAGCCTTATTCTCTCTCAACATCAAGTGAAATTAAGGTCTATTGTTAGACCATCACTGTTAAAAAAAAACCGCCACACACGACAGACGTCGGCTGCCATTTTGCCTGCCAACATGGTCGCGCCAATACTTCCAATTGTAAAAAGAATTATACGCATTTTTTTAAATAGTCGTTTTTCAATTAAGTTGATGGAAGCGCGCATCACTTTATATTAATAAGACGCACAAATATGAACGTCAAGATATTTGGTGAATTAAAGGACAGAAATTTTACACGTAGAAATGTTTCATTGTTTAAAAAATACCGTTATCATGCCGCAGTAATCACGTAATGCCTGCGGGCGAAATTAAATCGTAATAAGAATTATTTATAGAGCATTATTACATGCCATATTTCCAACAGAACAATGCTATTTTAATTGGATTCCTACATTTTTATAGACTGGTTTCCATTACTCACGTGACCCATGAATCGAACCCGAAACCTTCGTGTTACAAGGCAAATGCAAAACTGCGCCACAGAGGATGGTAAATTTATGTCCCTAACAATTCTTAACAGATTATTCACTTCGTATTATCTTTACTAAAGCTACGCATTTATATCACGAGCTACTTCTATTAATTCTAATGTAGCTCGATACATATAGGCCAATCATAAATAATACAGTATTGTTTCTGAATCTACGATATACTAGATCTAACTACGTCACTTACTACAATATTCGGGGCAGAAAGGTAATTTGCAGTATGAAAATATTTTTTACACTTTACATAGATAACATAACACCAAAAGGAAAGAAGGAAAAATAGAAAGCTTTGTTAACTTTAACGATAAAGCGCCACGAACTATAACATTTTATAAACAATGAATTTCTTCCCATTACCTATTGCATATATATTAATTCATTTTGAGATCAGAAATTTTGTTTAATTAGAAAACCTGAAGTGTTTCAATGTAATCAAAATATTTTAATGAAATGATATTACAAAAAACAAAACATAAGGTTCGAGATAAATAAAGAGAGCAATTATGAAGCCGTTACGTATGGAAACGTTCCATTTTCATTTAAAATCAATCCCTAATGAGTATTTTCACTCGATTAATTACAGTGTCAGCTGCGTTAATGACAGACGCCGCTTTGGCACTCGATTTAAATCGCTGGGAATCGATTTGAAGGGCGCTTAATTACCAACTTTCAGTTACAACGTTTGGGTCTTGCTTTACGGACATTTTTCTATTTTTTTCTTTTCGAAGCCGCGGTAATTTAATGCATTAGTCAATGTATATAACATATTTACTTAAATGAAAAAAAAAATCGGATACGTTAGTACTTTTACAAACCTTTGTATCGAACGTTGTTTTCGTGTGTAAAATGATATATAACTGTAATGTATAAAAACAGCAATGTGAAAAATAAGAAGTAGGAGTACATAGGATGTGACGAAGTGTAAGTGGTATTTAAGATATTTAGAAAAGCAGAAACGTGGCCAGAAAATTTATTAAAAATATTACCTTTTTGCATAAAATTAACGTATGTTTTTTTTTAACAAAAATTAAAGATGAAAAATTGATTTGCTACTTTCCCGCCCTAACAATAGACCTTATAATTTTTATCAAGTTGTCAATAAAAACAGACGACATTTAATAAATGTATTTTAACCAACATACCAATTCAAATTAATATTCAGCAGCCCAATATCACAACATAACCTTTTTTCATGATCATTGAAGTTTTTTTTTTCTAGAAACATTTTTCTTACACCTTTACTGTATATTTACGTAAATTTTATTCCGGTTCAGAAATAAAACTGCACTTAATTCTTCTCTAAGCACTTACGTAGATAAACCGTATGGGACAGTATAGAGAGGTTTATTTCGGGATGTTTGGATCCTATTCTATATTTAAATCACGCAAATTTTAGCCCCTGGGCTTGCTTCGTTCGGAATTAATAGGTAACGATGCGATGTAGTGTACGCAATGGGTCGTAGAAAAAGGATTATTATTTGATGTTAAGTGATAATGAAGCTGCAAATGCGTATTTGCCCAAAAAACTTCTGGCTCTCATACTCGTATGTATGACTGCCGGATTATAGCAGTGCTTTTATGCCAGCGGATTGTTATTGAGGGTAGTAGTCACCCAAAGGCAAATTTGAAAACCCTACTACCATGCAGATTCAACTACTCTTGTGGCCCCGGAATCGAACCTTCGCGTTACAAGGTAAGCGGGTAAACCAATGTGCCACGGAGGCAGTCAGTCACTTTTAGAAAAAAAAGTAACTATTCAATCTAAAACTCATTAAAATATAGTTGGCCTTTTTTAAAAAAAGAACAAAAAGTTTAAAAAAATAAAGTTCGGATCAAATTGAGAAGCTAAATTTGTTCGGTTGATAAATATTGATTATTTTTGTAACGCTGCGGATACAGGGCACATAAATCAAGTGTCTCGTGAGTTTACCGAGGGCACAACTTTTGCACCATTATTAAAATCCGTTAATAATGATTCACCGCTCTCTGGAGCGTCTATAACGCAGTCTCTCCATATTACATATGACAAATTTATTGCCCCAATTTACCATATATACGCATTAGATACATTTTTAAAGACTACAAATGAATAAAATTATAAAAATTATATTAAGAGTTGACTTTTTTACGTGTTAAATATAAGTGAAAAACAATTTAACTTGTTTTAAGGCAAGGTAGTAGTTTTTAGGGCAATGAAAGAATGCTTCATGTGGCAAATGCCAATGTTCAGATGAATCCGTTGAACAGTGGTAATCTCATAAAAGTCTGAAAGTTCGACATACTCCATTTAAGCAATGTACTGGATTAAAATTATTAAATCATAATTGATCCAGAGTTTAAACACAAGGATAAAGATGAAAAATCGAAACATTGTTTCATTTATGCAATTTTTATGTACATATATAGGTGTTCGGGCTTTCTCCGAAGGTATGCCACAGGTGTTGAATAACGAGAAAGGATAAATTACGGAATGAGTATATACAAGGAAGTTTGAAAGTAGCAGCAGTAAGAGAAATGTTAAGGAATGACAGTTGTGAAATTAATTAAAAGAAAATACAACTAAACCTAGTGGTGAAGCAGCGTACGTTTTCTCTTGTGGATGAAGAGACAGGAAGGATCCGTTTTTTTGTCATACCATAGGATTGATCTATGTACAACGATGTATTGGTGTAACATGACAACGATGATGATACGTTTAAAAATAGAATTAGGTAACATGGCAAGCTTATTGTTTATCTGGCTTTAGCGAATATCACACAAGATTTTTTTATTAGCCATATCCTATTACTTGATCTCGACATCACTGGAGTTAAGTGACAATTGGATCGTAGGCGGTGAAGCATGCTCGCTTAGAATACTTAGTAACCCACATATATGACTGCCAAAACGTAGCAAAGTTGTTATTATAGCAGACAATGCGGGTGGTAGCTAGCCAAACGGGTTCTTAAAACTTTACTACCATCGAAATTTGCTGTTAAATGAATATAACCAATAACTTTTTCTACCTACGAGTACTGAGATAATATCATTTTATTTATCATCTATTGATCTCATTTAAATCCATACCCTAGCAAATAAACTGCGATCATAGCTAGCGTTAATCCTTCGAAAATACATAACCTATAAATTAATTATTATACGTGAAACTATTACTTACTTTTTATTCAAAAAGCTTAATTTGACGAGCCACGTTTGCTTCATAGAACCAGAGTAGCCTGGCCGAATACGTTCCACCATCGTCGTTCTCAAGTCATTTAACATATTGAAAATATGTGGTGAAATGTTAGCCACATTACGATAAAGCAGAACAGAATTTAATGTCATTTGCATTAATATAATTACATTTTTTTAATTACAAATGAAAGTTGTTCTATTTTCGATAGGCAGCGGCCTGAAATGATACGAATTGAATTACATACAATACGATTAATCATATGCATAACATGATAAATATTCATTGCAGTTAAAATTTAAATGGAAATATTTAACACTATTTAGTTCAAATATTAATATATTGTAGATAAAAAATACCCAATATTTACTCCGTAATGCCAGCTTCAAAGTCGTAGAAATATTTCTATAAGACGAGACATCTGACAAAAGGGTCTCGGGGAGAATGCTCTCGCTTCATTCCTATTCCCGTCGCCACTATTGTTTGACGCGAACAATTCTAACCGACCTCTCGTTAACACAGCCGCCTCGTCGCTTGCTCGCCCTTATTGTAATTGCTCTGAACATTTGTAAGTTTTCAAACAAGGTTAGTGAAAACATAACTTATTTTTAACCAAACACAAGGCGCAGTATTCCTATATTTTTTCTGGCTTTACTACGCCTTTTTAAAGAGCGCTACCGCTTTTTAAGTTTTCCTTTTTACTTACAATTTTTTTAACGATAATGGGTTAATAATTGAACTCGATTTCATTTGATGTTAAATGATAATGATAATGCGGCCATAGATGGTGAAGCGTGTTCGCCCAGAATACTTCCGGCTATAACACGTATGACTTCCGGAATACAGCATCACTGTTATGGCAGCAGAGTGATATTGAGGATGGTAGCTAGCCAGGCGGGTTCGAAAAAAACTTACCACTATCCACTGCACCACTACTCTCGTGGCCCAGAAATCAAACCCGGGACCTTCGCGTTAAAGCATGCAAGCACTACGCTACGGAAACAGTCATAAGGAATATCTTAGAAAGAATATACATATATCTCGAAATATCATTAAAAAAAAAGAATTTATATGTTTATAGTACAAATAATTAATTCAATAATTCTATCGTCAAACCTAGAAATAGAAAATTGATTTTATACGCCCAATTTTTGTTGAAACTGCGATTTTCAAAGTTCTTTTGAGGTTCCATTGATTTTTTTGTTAGCATATGTAGGACGGTATTATGTGAAGGATAGTGAACATGGATGGCAAACGCGAATCGGGAACGTGCTTGCCGTAACACAGCAGGGGTGCCAGAGAAGACTGCGCTCTCCTGGAACCTGCTTATTGGGAGATTTCGACGCCCCACATAATTCTGACTTTTTACTCTGAATCATGACATCATTAGAAAAACTTCCACCTGACAAAAATAATAAATAGTGTAGGCAAATGTTCACGATATTTAAAAGAGAGTCTAATCATTACGAAGTGTAATTTACCAGTCTTCATACGCATTATTCAAGTTTGATGCGTATTTGAGTTATCTTTATTATAAGAAAGTCCATAATAAAAGGTTGTCGTCTGATTACTTCGTTATGTAATGCGAAAATCATCGCGTAATAATGCACTAAACCTTCGAAACTAAAAGAAACATTAAGAATTATAATCGAAAAAGCAGAACACGATGTCACTAAATACAAAAAGATTAATTGAATTGAAAAACCAATTGAAAAAATAGGCAACAGTAATTGTAGCACTTCGTCTACCGGCTGCCAATATATGAGAGCCCTGTATTCTGAGCGAGCACGCTTCATAATCTTCGGCCTCATTATCACTTAACGTCACGTGAATTGAGGTCAAGTGTTACCTAAGACGGTAAGAGGAAAGTCAAAAAAAAAGAAAAAATTATTCGGTACTATAAACATAGATTGTATACATAATGAAGTAACTTTATTATATAATATTAATAATGGTTTAAACATAAAAAACTCCGAAGAGGCGCCCAGCTCAGCTACAAGCTGCAGCGTAACTGAAACGGGCGTTTCTGTAGGGCAAACCCAAGCTCTAAAATACTCATCTACATGTAAAAATATTATTACGTGACGTACTTCTTCTATTATATCTTTATGGACGTGTTAAGATCTAGTATCAATAATTCATTAATTTTAATGCCCTATATTGCTATATGTACTATGCTGCGATCTCGGGCATGTATAGGAGTATCGCCAACGAACTGCAGCGCCGATTTTATACAGGTACGATGACTACAAAGCAATTTACACCAACAAAAAAGTCTTAAGGATTACTTATATTTAGAACGTATTATTTTCACACACGAAAAGAATAAAGTGTTTAAAGAAAAACGTGAAAATACACGCCAAAATTAAACAATAAATAAAAACAAAACAATCGCATTAAATGTGAAAAATAAAGAACTACAAATTAGCTTTTTTTAAGAATCATTTCAGGTAAAACAATTCATGAAGAAACATAAAAAGTACACGAAAATAAATTTCTACCTCATTTCATTGTCAATAAAATTTGTACTACTTTAGAATGTCAACGAACCCTTTTTGATTGAATTTAAAAATATAAAACAAATCACATAATTAATTCACCATATGAATTTTTTTATAAAATAAAACATACGTTTCAATCGAAATTCAGTATGAAAATTATTAAACACCTTTATTCATACAACGAATAAAATTTCTCTTTTCATATTTGCTGCCTGTTACTAAGAAGCTCGCATTTAATTGCCGACCCGCTCGACCTACTTCCGTATCCTACAAAGCACAACTTTAAACGAGCTTTCAGAATGTACGTATTTATTTTTTGCGCAGGTATATCAGACGTATTTTATACATTTTAAATTCGCGTAACGTATGTACGTACAAAAGGAAAAGGGAAACATTACAAACACGGTACGGGGTGTTTTACCAATATATTTTCATTTTTTACACTTCTGTGCACAGTATTTTTATTTACTAATGATTATTACTTCTGACAGTAACGAGATCCGGTATTCCCTAGAAGAAACATTGATCATTTCGAAGAAATAAATGAACCCGGAGCATACGATAAACTTTTTTTTTGTACAAATAATTTATAAGAAATACTTAGTTTTTTTAATTCACATATTTAAATATTATTCGGCTTTTATACATGTGTAGGTGAAGCTACGATCTAAGCTACCTGGCTGGCAGAAACTGGAAGAGGGTGGCTGAAGATCATTCTCAGTGGCGTGCACTTGGAGAGGCCTATGTCCAGCAGTGGACTGATACAGGCTGATGTTAATTTGGAGCCATTATAGTGCTGTTATTTTTTAAGGATTGATATAGACATGTATCAACATTGACATTGGAAGTGGTAGGCAGCCGGACGAGTTCGAAAATCTAACAACATCCTCACTTAACTATTCATATAGCCCCGGATTCAAACTTGAGATTTCTGTGATCCAAAGCAAGCGGTAAATAATTATGTCTTGGAGGCAGGCAAAAAATAATGGGTTCTGTGAAAGGTTTCTTTATAAACTTCTTTTTCAGGCGTTTTTTTTTCAAATATAGCGAGCAGCGCAATAAAAAGATCGACGCTGAAAGGCCGGTTGAAAAGTTGCTGTGGTACGTACGTATTTTGTCAAGAGAGAGCTAAGACCAGTTATAGCTAAAGACCAAATTCCAGTCCCAAAAGTAACTGTAATTTTATTACTCTACGTAATTACTACACGCTAATTACAAACAGTTATGAAATTACTAAAGTATACAAAGTGCAATAATAGAATTAAATATGTATTTACTTATTTAAACATTAATTGTTGTAAATAATTTAAAATTCAATTTCGCAAACTATTCGCACCACTCCCTCAAGTCGAGCGTCTAAAATATTCAACAAAATTGTAGCCTGGGACCAGGAATATGCGTAGGGCCTCGTTTACAAACGGGATCAGTCCCGCGTGCCACGCGTACATCTCAAACCATAGGTTTAAATAACTCAACACGTCGTAAGTCGGTTCACTAGGAAGCGTGAAAAGAAACTTTTATACATACTCTTTATAAATATTCATAGAACTGTGAATAACGTAACGATGTTATATTATAATGTAATTTTTACCATGACTAAAAGGACGCCTTCAAGCTTCAATCCTTCAATGACTGTAAGCGACGGAAAATAAAACTATGATTTACCATATTCATAATTTATGATCAATCTTGTATTTTTTTATTGCATTAAATGGTCCATAATGTAAATACAAAGAAAAAATTAGAATAAATGTTTCATATATTCTCTTTATAGTCGCAACCCTATTGTTATCAACTATCTTTGTTTTTAATCAACAGGATATGTTACAGTAGAAAGGACGGATATTTAACTTCTCGTTATCCGGCAGACGAATTTATTGCAGATTCGGTTGTCATATGAATGAAATAAGGGCTATTCCAAAGACATTTGTTCATGCTATCATCTCTACTCATATCGGAATTCATTTTAGCATTTCACGATTTAGCTTAACGATATAATCGAAAGGCAGTATAGTCAATGTCTTTGGATATTAATTGTCACACGAAAATATCTTTTAGATTATTGCTTAAGCGAGTACAACAAAATATGCTACATTTTGTTTACTTGAAAATGGAATTACGAGTACATGTCAAATTTGATAACGTTATGTGAT
The DNA here is from genome assembly GCA_018245475.1 of Pharmacophagus antenor. Classification (NCBI taxonomy): domain Eukaryota; kingdom Metazoa; phylum Arthropoda; class Insecta; order Lepidoptera; family Papilionidae; genus Pharmacophagus; species Pharmacophagus antenor. The sequence continues at coordinate 183 of DWQX01007224.1, read as the reverse complement.
AGATTTGTAAACAGAATAGCAAGAGTATGTTCTGCCTGATTAATGAAATGGTTTAGATATTCAAATGATTGATGCCATCTAGTGGCAAGTTAGAGCAAAGAGATGACAAAAGAACCTTCTTTATGAAAAAAATACAACTCTAATTATGGCTTACCGTTTGCTTCGTAATATATATATATATAT
>DWQX01007223.1:0-10368 GCA_018245475.1 Pharmacophagus antenor | reverse complement strand
TTACGGATAGGTGGCAAAAAGACCGATGCTTACCGTTTCGTTTCGCGCGACAATTTATCAAATGAGGCGAGATTCAGTAAATTAGAGTTACTCACGGCTGCCGCCAGCAGCGTCGCGAGTATGACAAACGCTGGCGCCGCCATGTTGTCGGGTTTCCCGCGCTGTCAGCCGCCCGATGTCATATTAACGCTGCGCTAAGTCATTGTTCAACCTGCAACAATGGACATTTCGTCTTTTAATATACAACTAACGTTATTAAATAAGCTTTACCAGCTTGCCGTGTTTCACGAGTTGTGGGATCTGGACGGTAGGGTTTTTTTTTATTGTACCTAGCTACTTACCACATCCGATGTCAATCTGCCGCTTTAACAGCATTGCTGCGTTCCAGCAGTTATACGCGTGAGAGCCAGATGTATTCTGGGCGAACGCGCTTGACCCTTCACGGCCGCATTGTCACATAACATCGAGTGAAATCGACGCTAAGTTTTAGCCCATAACCGGGATAAATGTATTCTAGATTGCAATTATATATATTATTGAAATAGTGTACCCAAGAGAGTTTTGTTTATAAGATATATTCGAATAAAAATATCGTTAATGGGCTAACACTTTACACTTCATTACAATGTCACATAATGTTAAGTGATATTGAGACCGTAAAAGGTGAAGCGTGTGTGCATATCACTAGTCACACGTATTATTAGTCGATTACAGTAATGCTGTTATGGTACGAGACTGAAATTGACGTCTAGCCGGGAGGGTTTAAAAAACCCTATCTCCACTACTCAAGTCCTGGTAATCGAATCCGGAAACTATCTTATAAGGCAAGCGTTAAACCACTTCTCTACACAGGCAGTCAAAAACTATATGATATGTAATTAAAAAAAAAAAGGTAAAAAGTTCCAAAAACCCAATCGTTACAACATATGATCTAAAATCGTTACGTGTCATTAAAAAAATATATAATATCATTAAATATACAAACTATTATAAATAATAAATAAAATTATATTAAAAAAAAATCTCTTTTCTTATTGCAAATCATCAAACCGACTTTACAATAATATCGAATGAGCGTTTCAAAATATTGTTCATACAAATGCAACTTCCCGAGCACATGACAAATAAATTCCCCCGAGATCGCAGCGTATTGGAATTGGAAACAATATACGTAGCACTCATTCCCAAGTGACGCGCTACACGGGGTTATATTATAAGAGTTTGTACTATAAATAAAATTTACGTTTATTACATTTGATATGTAAAATCTTAAGTGAATCCTTGTAACTCAACGATTCACAGGTTCGAATCCCAGGAGTTACACGAGTTGTGTATTTGGGATGGTGGTAGGATTTTTTGGTACTGTCACCACCAATGACAACCACTACACGGGCGCAGTGACAAATATTTTACATATGTAACATTAGAGTTCCTATTTGACGAACTATGAAGTTAGTAAGTTGTGACCGACTAGTAAGGATTGATTGGTCCGTTTATGTAATGGGAGTAATGTCTGCCGCTTACACCAGCAGTCGCGGATTCGATTCTCGCTCAGAACAAGCATTCTTCATGTGTTTGTTCTGTCTGTTTGTTCATCTATATTATATCAAGTGTTCATTTAAAAATATCTATGTATGTGTATCGGTCTCTGATAACTCATACTACACGTGCTTGACCAACTATCTCGGAATCGTGAAATTGGAGTGGTGAAAAATCTCTCGGATATTTATGTATTATTTATTAACTAAGTAGGAACCTCTTATATATGTGACAACATATGCGAACAAAGGCTGTTGGTCACGAGTTTCTGATTAACCTTTAGTCTGCGCTGTGACGTCACGCGAACCGTGTCATAATGGCCGGCTTTGAAAATTCGTTATCGTGTATTAAAAATATCACTAGATATTTTTACTATTATGGAATGTAAGATAATAAAAAAAAACTATTACTCATCAGTCCATAAGTAAGCTATCTTATGAATGTTCAAGTAAAAGTTCGTACAACTTTCAATACGAAATTTTATTCACAAGGCAATTCTCCATCGATAAGTTTCACGTTACGTATAAATAGTTAAGAAGTAGTATCCGATAATAAAGAACTGTCGAAGCCAATTAGCAAATTGAAAGCTGGAACGTGGATCCGGAACTCGGGTATAATTCGAAATTCGAATTTCGAAGCGGGAAAGTGCGACTAAGACTTCCGTTTCCTCCACAGTGGCCTGAATACCGAACGGCATGGCGTCGAGTCAGTTCGCACCCGGATTTATTAGCGGACGCGTCTACACGTGGGGGGTAATGCTCTTGGGCGAGTTTGCGCGAACTAGTGTCGGGTTAAGAGAAACTTTGCGGATAGTTCTCGAATAAAGGTCGGCGGGAATGTTCTCGTTACCGCCCTTTTCCTACGAATATCGGAAACGGGGAACGCGTGTAAACGTTTGGGATTTGTGCCGATACCTATCTTTGGCGGTAACACGATAGCCGTTTACGAATTTCATTTAACGACGCCTTTATAGTACTAGTAACATAATGAGGCGTTCGTTTTGAACTCTGTGGTACTGTGGTGTACCGTAAACGGAGGTCTATTATTCCGTTCCAGGGCTACGCGTGTGGCGCGGTGTTGGCGTCCTGGTAGGGTTTTTTGTCTCGTTACCAATTTTAATGTCAATCTGTCGCCATGACCAAGTGACGCAATATCCAAGTGGAAGCCCATAACCGATGAGTAGTCAACGATTATCTTGTTGTAAACTTTACATCTAACCGCCTTCAATGTTTTACGACTCCCACTTGGGCAGTACGCCGTCTAGTCTAGACTTGGGTCGCGGCGCATTACCCCCGCCACTATTTAGCTCCGCCCGTTTTATTGTGGAACGGTGGACCGGTGGCAATTAAAACTTCAGTCATCCATTTCCGTTTTACTACGCGAACGTATGGCCGGAGACACGTGGGCGCGTAATGGATTACGAAATCGAATATGATCGGTCTGAAGTCGGTCTCCGGTGTGGGGTTCGCGTTGGAATTAAGATCTTAATTCCATTTCATCGGAACCGGAGGCCGCTGTAATCGATTTTTCGTTCATTCAATTCTTTCAATCAAAACTTATTGAGTCTTTTTACGTTTTCACAGACAATTCTTTCTATTGTTAGTAATAATAATGCAGTTAGTCCTACAAAAATTGATGAATGAATTTGGTTGGAATCTGTTAATTCTCATCACACATGCTTTTTCTTTTATTCGGTTTTGTATTTGTCGTCGGTGTAATTGTTTTTATAGAAGCAATTCAGCGCGATTCAAACATGTTAATTTGCATAATGGATGTTGGACGGAAATCGATTATCACATTTCGACGTTACCAAAACATTACTAGCTTTTATTTATCGGTTACGGGCCAACGCTTGGCTTCGATTTCACCTGACTTTAAGTGATAATGAAGCCGTAGATGTTAAACTTACGCAACTCACGTGTATGACAGTCGGAATGATCCTACCACCAGACTCCACTACTCTTGCGGCCCGGGTATCGAACCCGGGACCTCCGTGCTACAAGGCAAGCGAGTAAGCCACTTCGGCACGGATTAATTCAAAAATAAGCCATTCCTAATGCATAGCGCATAAGTAGATAATAGACTGTAAAAATACAACGTGATTCTGCAATGAAAAAATAATTATTACAACACGAATGGAAAAAAAAAAGTACAGTACGATTCTGCAATAAAAAATAATTATTACTACTGAAAAGAAAAACAAAGCTGTTTATTTAAATATCAACCCATCATGTATTCATGACGTGATAAAAACAGTGTATATTTGCGAAAGCCCACTTGATAAAAACCACAGGAACGGCCGCACCAATAAAGATTAGATCGTAAGGGCACTGTCACACGAGACATTCGAAAATGCCACTCAAGTTTAATGTAAATACACGTAAATCACATTAGCGAGATAGTGTGTACACATACTTATATATATACCTCTCTATTTCCGACACAAAAGTGATGTACGAAGATATAATATTTATGCGATAACTTTTCTGAATCTGTGGTCACAGTACGAGTCACGCACAGGTCTAACAATGTGATAAATATTTGCGTTTTGTGTCTGGTCGTTAATATATTGAATGGAATAGAATAGTCTTTATTGCATAACAAGAACAAAATAAAATAAAAAGAATGTGTAACTGTTACAAATAGAGCGAACTGAAAGAACACGTTAGCAGTACTAAAGGCGATTTTACTGCTGAAAACAATGTCTACCAGACAATCTTATATATATAGTTAAGTATGTATTTAAAAATATCTACGTATATATATCGGTCTCTGATAACTCATACTACAGGCGCTGCTTAGCTACGTATCATGGCATTAGAGTATTATGCGTAATAAATGTCCCCGATATTTATTATTATTATTATTTTATAATTAGAGTGGCGAGTGGTTCGCGCGATAGGCAGTCATCATCGTCGGCCATGTACAGCCACTATATTATATGAGCCGCAGCAGACTTGCCGACCTCTAACGATGCCGGCCGCTCACATCACGGAGAACTGTTCGGTTTCAATTTTCAATCGCGACCAGAACCCCCGAACTCGGGTAATTGACGGTGACAGAATGAGAGAAACGCGTTGCTGAAAGCCAAATCGGGCAATGAAACGGATTGTGCACTGGATTTTTATCAAAATTGTGTAATCTCCGCGAGAGGTCGGACATTGATTTGGTTCCAAAATGACGAGATCTCCCCGGGCAGTCGGCAGTGTTAAGGTAGATGTAGGCGTTTCTAGATGGTCCCCGGAGTGTTGCGGCCGTCTACGGGCGACGGTGACCACTCTCCTACTGGTGAATAGCTCGTTCGTTTGTTTGAAAAAAAAAAAAACTATATGGCTATCAATTTTTCCCGCTAATTTCAGGATATATTCTGATTAAATTAATTCTGGTTAATAACTGTAACCGAATACTGTAGCCATTCTGTTGGGTTTCGCCCACGAGTTGAAGTGGCTCACCGGGGTGCGGCCGCAGCGCGCAATGCAGCCACTTGGAAGTCATCAGCGAATAGATTTTGTGTATACACAGGCTAGACCAGTGATTTCCAACCTATTTGATGTCATGTAACAATTTTGAATAAAAAATTGTTTCTACGTCACTCCCTACACCCTTGCAATTTTTATCCAAACCCCCCCACCCCTCAAAACAAATGAAAATCAAGAATGAAATGAATTTTATCATCTATTCTTTATTTAAAGTTTAAAACTCTCTAAATGATAGAAAAGACCGCCCCCCCCCTCCTCGCGGAGCCTACGTCCCACCTTGGGAAACACTGGTCTAGACAGAAACTATCACCCTTATTCTGACCGGTCGACTGATAGCACTTCAATGTTAGGAACATAGCACCCCGTAAGTGTTTATAAAAAAGTCACAAAAAAAGAACAAGACACATTTTCGGAGTTACTTTCCAAAATAGTACATAAGATTTATCGCCATATCCTAACACTGATGGATTTATTATAAAATATTAAAAAGGGTGAAATGAAAAGGTACATTATAATCTTGTTTCTTAAGAAACTTATGTCGCACACAAAAACCTATAATACGGAGGGCTAATCGGGGATTGAGCCACGAGATTTATCTCTACCCTCTTGAATAATTCCGTGTATATATTTGTAAAGAAGTATTACTTCGGTACCAAAAGTGTTCAAAGGCTTAATGACTTTCGGTACGAACTGCAAAGCTTTAACATCATCCGAATAATTACGTGACAGTGTTTTTTTTTCACTCTAGGACCTATTCGAAGCAGTGCCGTAAACTTCGATAGGCTCTATGATGTATTAAAGTGAAAAATGAGCTTAATTTTTAGAACGTATTTACTTGTGTTGGTGTACGGTCCTAAAAATAAATACAAACAAGATTTTTTTAGTGAATCTTCTCATTAAAAGTGTCCTTTAAAACTCAAATAATTGGCCGAATTTGTCGCGATCAGATGGTATAAGCAAATAAAGATTTTCACGAACATCATAATAATTATATTACAACTAAAAAATACGACTCGACAAAAACTGCCAGCCGGTATACCTAATAATTCCCGTATTAAAGCACACTTGCTCGTATTTATTTCCGTATGTACCGAAGTGGTGTCTTGTTCGCTTTCTAACGCGGAGATGTGTTATGGACACTGGTTGATGGTAGGCTTTTGCGAGCCCGCTTAACTAGGTACCACCCTCATACCACCATTATTGTGTTCCGTCAATCATATATGTGAGAGCCAGAAGTATTCTGGGCGAGACGTTTCACCATCTACGACCTAGGTGTCATTTGACATGATGTCGGATTGAGAACAAATATTAGCTCATAGATTGAAATTTTCTTTAGATTAGAAACTTTCTCTCAGATGGAAATTGTCAAATCTATAATCCTCCATTAATGCCAAGTCTCCTATGACGGATATGAAATCCTGTCGTTGTCAAACACAGTGTAGATATAACACCACCGAAGTAACCGCTTACAGCTGTACCATTGGCGCATTAAAGTAAAAGAAATTGTCACCAATAATCTAACGAAAGCAATGACCGTTTAAAAATAAAAGAATAACAACCGGACAAAGCGGTATGCGGAACGTTTAGAAGTAAAACTAATTGAATCCGATACAGAACTCTTTAAAAATAACGAAGTAGGCAATGAAATGGAAATAAAAATGGCGACGATACTGGGGGTGCCTCGGGGTAAAAGTTTAGCGTTTAACAATGAAGGTAATAATCATTATGTAACGATATTCCCGAGTTAACGAGATTGGGAATTCGATTTGTCTTTTTTTTTCCCCCCGTTTCCAACTCACTATTAAGCTCGTACAAACGGTACATCTAGATAACTTTTGCGATATGAAAAGTCTTCGTTCCATCTTTGTCCGCGTAGAAATCATTGTGTTATCGATAGAAAAAAAAAACTTCTACACTACTTCTGTTCTCATCACAAACTTCTATACACGCACTTATACGTCCAACGATTTCTATTCTTTGTCCGCATAACTTTCACAATACATTATATTGTTTTCGATTCTTTCTTCCTACGTTAGATCAATGGATCCAGAACTTTATTCGTTTTCATCTATTAATATATTATAGAAAACATGTCTAATGTGATTGCTAATCAAGGCTCTTTGATATCTACTGACTTTCTTTTTGTAATATCTATATTATGAGCCAGTTATATTACTGTGAACGATTTAGTTTTATCTTTCGTTTTTCCTCCTTCTCTATCTCATTGAGTGAGTGGTGACAGCGCATCTCTATAATCTGCCACTTCCGTAATTATATCATCTAAACATAAATCATTAACCACAGCACCTTCCGCTTGCACAGAAAAACTTATGTCCATTTATTTATCGACTTTCATTCGCACGACACTTGACACCTAGCCACTGGTCTGTTGCTTCATTTAATAATTTATCAACAATCCAAATTCACGAGGATATCAAAAAGACATCTAATGCATACCGTACTTCGGGTCGCAAGAGATAAAAATTAACATTTAAATAGTATCATTACATAAAAAAAAAACGCAATTAAAATTTGCAGCTCGGCCAACGTGGCAAAGTACCCACCTCGCATAATTACATTCCCGGTATTAAATTCATTGCTTTAATTAGAGTACATACCTTCTTCGCGGACGTAGGTTTTTGCCTAATATCTCTACTCTTTCACAATTATCATCCATACAAATGAAATTACAAGCTGAAAAATTTTTACAACGGAATTTTTATAATTCTAAGCAATGGAAACATGTATGCATGAAAACTGAAAAATAATTATCCAATATTTGTCCTAATATAGGTATTGACGAGTATAAGAAAACGGGGATTTTCGATATAAAACATTAGAGAATAACATTCTTAGATTTCGTTGTATACTTTTTGACCGCTTCCGTGACGGTAATGTTGTGGTCCAGGGTTCGATTCCCGGGCCATAAGAGTAGTGGAATCTGGATAGTGGTGGGGTTTTTCGAACCCAGCTGCTTAGCTAATGCCCTCAATGTCAATATGCCGCAATAACAGCATTGTTTTCCGGCAGTCATATATGTGAGAGCCAGAAGTATTCTAAGCGGACGCGCTTTCCCAACTACGGCCTCATTGTCACCTAACATCAGGTGAAATCGAGCTCGAGCGTTAGTCCATGATAGATAGAAAACAGAATGAGCGCAATTCGGTTATTTACCGACGAATTCTGTCGCGCAGTGGCGTCATAAGCGGAGCGTGTAATTTAACATCACCGAATAACTACATCGAAAACTTGAGCTACTGAAATCGCATAACTTCGAGTATCCGCTGTTGGTGATACTCGAAGTTACTACTTAGTACTAATTGCTTAGGCAAATGACCTCGTGAAGAATGCTCACGGCGTCACCGACAGCGTCTGGTGCACGCCGCGACAATGCCAAAACAATATCAACAGAAACGGGACAATCTGTAACACATGACGCTCGGCTTGGCCAGTGGCCAGTTAGTTGCGACGGGTCTATTACTTACTACACGGAATTCGTCGCTGATTTATTGCGTGTGAAATATTTATAAACTCCAAATTCTGTAGCGGAAATCAATGTAATATCAATTTATGGTGGTTAGCCACAGCCCTCAATGTTAATAACGCCACATTGTGTTTCGGCAGTCACAGATTTGATAGTATAGAGTATTCTGACCGAACACAATTTACGCGTCTAGAGATGGTGATGAACGAGTCTTAAAATACAAACTTCTGGTTACCCAGAATACAGTATTCTGATTGTACACTCTTCACCATTAAAAGATGGTGATGAATGTGTTCAAAAATTAATCGTTTTAAATACACAGAATACATTATTCTGAGCGAACACTCTTTACGATCAAAAGATAATGAGAATGTTTCGCAGAATACATAATTCTGGGACACATTGTGAGGTCAATTGTTAGCTCGTCGCTTTTTAAGAAAAAGTAATATAAGAACATTGAATTTATTAGTGGAAAACGGTCTAAATCATCTAAAGGAGACATTGATTCAGTATGTTTTAAATATACATGGCATAGTCTGCCGGCGTCAGCTTCATTACGCAGCGTCCAGATATGATGCCAAAAGAGGCTTCAACTTTTTCAATGTCTACTTTTAGGTAGGAAAAGAGAAATATAAGTCAATTTTAAATTTACAATATGTCCTATTCATTTGATTTATCGATGGTCAAACAACAGAGGGTGACGGAATATTACAATACGAGATTAAATATTTTCATCTGTATATTAATGACATTTAACTGTAAATGGATAAACTAAACGCTAATATATGTAGTCAAAGGCGTAAAGAGGTTAGGAGAAAAATGGATGGATACGACTCCATTTATCAGCTCTAGATCTCCAATCTTCTATTACAACGCATTTCACCCATTTGAGCGATGTGCCCCTTACATTCCCATTTTTTTCTCAACTCAAAATATTAATTGAAAAAATATTAAAAAAAACCGTTTTCGAGTATAGAGATGTTCACAAAACGAGGTCACATTTACAATTGCACTATTATTTTTTAATGCGGTTGCCAGAACTTGCCAAGCGGCGCCCGACCCGCCGCCGGTGCTCGCTCGCGCCCTGTTTATGACGCGATCGTGACTTGGCAACCGCTAACAAGAATATCTGGCCGGAGTTATGTTCACGGGCGCGAGCGGATTGCCAAAGTGCCAATAGCGCCGTTGTCGTTGATCGATGCTAGTTCGCAATTATAGACCCTCGTGAGGAAGTGTTGCGGTCGACATTTCCCTAGACCGCTCCCGCGGCGTAGTGGTTTGCCGCTTGTCTTGTAGCACGGTACATCCTAGTTCGATCCCCGGGCCAGATGTTTGACCGTTCGAGTGCGGCAAAGCGCTATAACGCTTCGTTTATCCTATGCGAAAAATGCGGAGAAGCGCCTTTGCGCTCCTCTTATGAAGCCAGGAAGGCGGAGAAGCGTTACAAGGCTGCTGTTCAGAACAATTACACCCATGTTTACTGTAGTTTCTAATATTTTAAAATTATGTTCTTTATAATATAACAATAAAATTAAACACTCGTGTAATAACCGACAAAACGGTACATTCTAATTAAAGTCAAGTCCAAATTACGTTCCGCAATTTTAAGGTAGGCATAAAAAAGTCTCCTGCACTCAAAAGGTTGTTAAAGGAGTCTGAAAAGTGATAGGATTTGGTTTATTCGTAACCTTCTGGCTAACTACCATTCTCATTGTTAGTACTGCTGTATTCTGGTAATCATACTTGTGATGGTCAGAAGTATTCTCGGTGAACACACTTCACTGTGTACTGCCTCGTTGTTCCTTAACATCAGTTGAAATAGAGATCAAGCGATAGCCCATAACCGTTTAAAAAAATATGAATTAT